>APFE031589294.1:2283-14688 GCA_000404065.3 Pinus taeda | reverse complement strand
AACTACACCGTTATCAGAATATATGGTTGTGAGTTACCCCCATACAGATTGCCCAAATATGTGCCCATGAGATTGTTTTCCCTTGAATACTTCAGGCAGTTTGGGAATGCTGATGTGAAGAACTTTTCAGGCAAAGGAAAGAAAGCACAGCTGAAGGTAAAAAACCAATTGGGCCACTTTGTTTTAAACAAGAGGGAGGAATGCTGGCAAGAGGCATACATAATGCTAGAAGGCCTTGGCCTAAAGACCAGTTTCCTCTGGAAACCTTATTACCCCAATCATTTCATAACCTTAAGAAGGGTCAAATATAGGCTGTCCAGTTATGACCATGTAAGGTTGCCTCACATAGAACAATGCAAATCAATCAAAATGGAAGAGAGGCACACTAGAGGAATCCGTTACACAAGAAGAACTAAATGAAAGAGCAAGAAGAAATCTCCTTAAGATGGCTGACTTGGAACTTCCTGCACAGGTATTCTCTCTTCCAAACCCTCAAGTAGGAGTAGCTGCCTCATCCTCCACAGTACATCAGGAGGCAGTCAAAGCCACAAATCAAGCCTCCAGCAAAGGCAAGCAAAAAGAGATGGTGCAAGAGCAGCCCCTACAGCAACAACAGACACAACAAGAACAGGTACAACAGCAAGAAAAGGAGTAGCCAGGGCAAAAAGAGCAAACAGCAGAGGCCCCAATGGTCACTTAGCAGCAGCCAGCACAAACGGTGCCTCCTAGGCAAGAATCAAGAGCTGAAGCTTCAGTCCTCCAAACCCCACAAAGAGAGGACATAAGCAGGAAAAGGGACAGAGAGACTCCCCTCACTATATCAACAACTCAGGGGGAAAAGAGGCAAATATTGAACCCTTTTTCGGAAGAAGAAATGCCAATAGGGAAAACTTCGGGTATGGGCCTGCCTAGCATGGAGGCCTCAACAAGTTCCTTCCAGCAGGAACAAGAGAGGGTAGCAGGAGGAGAAGTTAGCTCCTCAAGCCAACAAAGAGTAGGTGAACAGAGGATTAAGCAGCAGTTCAAGGACATCAAGAAGAGGAATGAGCCCTTAAGGCTACAATTGTATAATCATTTGTTGAAAATGGCTCCCACCAACCAGCAAAGACTCATGTCTGCTTATGATGTCCATGAGGGCAAAATGATCATGAGCCATTTCATGCCAGTCGTGCAGCAGCCATAGTCAACTGCAGATTACATCAGGACCAACCTTGAGGTCCTTGCCAAGGACATCCACCCGCTGGATCAGATTGAATTACACAAACAAACGAGTGAGATGGTCTATGCCTCCTTGGCAGACAAAACATTGGTAAACTACAGGCTAGAAAATAGCCTAAATAATACAACTGCACAACTTGAGTTGGAAAGGGCATCCTCTCAAGCAAAGGACAACAGGATCAAAGCTTTGGAGCACATCATAATAGAGCTTGGGCATGATCCTAAAGATGTCAAAGCAGTGCAGGAGCTGCTGAAGCTAAGGGATGCTGATATGGCAGCACTAAGGAAAATGATCAAAATCCCAGTAATTCTTCATCCCCAAACCGAAGAAGTTGCCCAGCTTAGAGAGGACAAGGATGTAGCATCTATGCTGGTATAACTGTATAAACAACTCATCCAGACCCAAGAGAAGTTGGAGGAATCAGAGGCTGCACTTCAGGCGGCATTGCAACAAAAATAGGGAGGCCAAACTTCATAGCCTCCTCCAGAAACAATCAATCTCGAGGAAGCTCCTCAAACCACTGCCCCTCCTAGTCAGCAGACACAGCAAGCAGCACCCTCCACCTCAGCACCAACAACAGAGCAGGTTGAAAGTCTTGACATGCAGAAGCTCAGAAATGAGATTCAAGTCTTGGAGGCCCAAATGTCAGAGCTGAATCAAGCCAAAGAAACACTGGCTAAGCTAAATGAAAAATATGACAAATCCAAGAAAAATGTGGCTGAGAGAGAAAGAGAGGTAAAGACTCTCAAAAGAAGGATAAATGAGCTAGAAAAGGAGCTCACACTAGACAAAGCAACAGCTGAGCTCAAGAGAATCTTATGGGCCAATATTGGCCAATCCATCACAGACCAGTGGGAATACATTGAGGCCATTCATGAGCAAATGGGGCTCATTGGAAAAGAACACAAGGAAATCCAAAGGGCAAGGGCATCTCTAGGCAGCATGCCTAAGGTTGCCACCAGAATGATAAATGTGATTAATTATAGGACAAGCTCTCAGCTGATCAAAATGGGAATTGCCAACAGGACTGAGACCATTTCAATGGTCAAAACGGTCCTCACACTAAGAAACCTGGTACAAACCTTAGAGAGAAGAAGCCAGGATATGTAGGCAGGCATTAATAAATTCCAAGACAAGTTCATAGCATTGCAGAACAGAGGTCTTCATAGCTTGATGGATCCCTCAGGAAGACTACTTTCACATGAAAAATATGCCAAGAGGGTCAACACCTTTGCTGCTAATCAGATTGCAGAAAAGGCCAACGCATCAGCAGAAATAGGGCCAGCATCAGGACAGACCCTTTTGAACAGGGTGGAGAGATTATTCTTTATTATGAATGAAATTAATCACTTGTTTGATGAGCCTCCCAATTTTTATAAGTATACAGAGGCAGATGAGACCATAAAGTCAATTTTGAGGCATCAATTGCCCACACAGGAAGTCTGGAATAGTTTGATACAATTACTGCTAAACCAAAGCCAGTAATTATGTTTTTTCCTTTTGAAATATATAAATTATCATGCACAGGAAGATTTTGATATGTCAGCACGTATGCAGAGAGAGGCTGAGCCAACTCAGAAAAACCATTTGGCCACCACAGCAGCACTAACAGTCACAGATGACAGGGCCGAACAACTACAGGAGGACAGAGCTGCACAGACACGTCATTCAATAGTTATAACAAAGCGTTAAACTGACTCAGCGACCTCCAAAGGTCGAAATATTCTGACAGAATTAAAGAGCATTTATGTTGTATTAAAATCTGTAATAAATTCTTATCTACTATTTCTGTACGAGTTGATGAAGATATTTTATTTCTCAGATGACTCAATGCCTGAGATATTTTGTATGAAACACTTCTATATATTCCCCCTTGCATGAGTTTGTAGTGGTTGGATGTTGGATGTAATTGATATTTTTGATATAGTTCTTTTACTGTAAATTCTCAGAGAAGTAATACAAAGGCGGTGGAATTTCCAAAGCTCTGTGTCATTTGATGCATTGAGGTGTTCAACTGAATGTTACAAGATTCCTGCGTATTTCATGACACAATAAATTTTCCTTACAACTCTTTGTTATGTGTTTTCTTGTCTTTCGTATCTCTTTCATGTTTCTGTGCTTTACAGTTAATGGCAAAGAAAAAGAATAGTTCCATGATTTAATCACTCATTACCCTGAACTTAATCTAAGCTGTTATAAATGTTTTCTTCAGTTATAGTAATAAAGGTGTAATTCTTAATTGCTACCCTTTCACACTATATCTTTCACATTGATTATTGTCTCAAGAATTCAAGTTTTGCTCCTGAGCAACATATCTCTTTCTCACACCCCAACTTAGTGGAAAATTCTTAACTGCTTTTCACTGGTTGTTTACATTTCACCATCACAATTGAAAGTTTGTTTTATGAAATATTTAAATGGCCCTCTAACTCTAGCTGCTCAAACTCAAGATTTCAAGAAACTAGTAGCCACAGACTCCATTGCCCAATGGATTAACATTATCTGCAGATCTCCACTTTAAGTACAGAAAAGCATCCTTCCAACCAAACCTAAACCAAAACCCTCACTTCATAACTAGCCTAAAATCTCCACAGAATAGAGACAAAACTTAAAGAGAGAGCCCTCTCTGATTACAATTGGGCTAGAAGCTGTAATCCAAAGATTGGTTAGTGGTTACCCCGGCCGTATTCCCTTGGGAGTCAAAGGGAACAACCTGGGTGTTAATAAACAATATTCCGCAAAACCTTCCCAAGAAAGAAATACCGCCAGGTATCACTCGCCATAATGCTAATAATCAAGAAGAAAACGCAGAAAATACACTTGAAAGGGGAAAATCTATCACTGCCAACACAAAGACTCCATTGGAGAAACCATTTAACTTAGAAGCAGAAATAAGTAAACTTAAGATTTCCATCCCCCTCTCTGAGCTTTCCAAACATGATGTGTATAGGCAAAAAATCCAAAGATCACTTCAGATGCCAGAGATCAAGGATGATGTCAATGTTTTAGATGATATGCCTGAGCTGTTATTCAGTCCTGAGGTTAATGGAAAACCAACATATGGAGTTGTTCTTCCCTTTTAGGTAAGCCTACATATACATGACAAAGTTTTTCACAATGCTATGTTTGATTCAGGGGCCTCACACAATCTTATGCCCAAAGCTGTAATGGAAATGCTAAACCTTGACGTCACAAGACCCTACAAAGACATTTTCTCCTTTGACTCAAGTAAATTCAAGTGTTTAGGCTTAATGAAGGATTTATGTGTGTCTTTAGTCCAATATCCCAACAAAACAATTGTAATGGACATGGTGGTTGCTGACATTCCACCAAGATATGGGATGCTCTTATCAATATCTTGGGGAGAAAAAATCCAAGGATCCCTTCAATTATACCTATCTTACACCACTATTTCAGTTTTTGGGCAACCAAAGAGACTGTATAGAGAAACACTGATGAAACATGTGGTGAGTAATGAGGAAAATCCCCAAAACTTTCCCATTTACTCAATCCATTCTGATATGTATTCCTTTGTTTTGTTCAATAATGATGACCGTCCCCCAACTGGTGACAAGCCTTCGGATTTAGAACAAGGAGCATGTGTAAGTGAGGAATCGGTTACCCAGACCCAAAAAACTGGCAAAACAAACAATGCAACCAACACACCAAGAGAACCTCCCGAAACAGGAAATCCAAATCTACCCACTCCCATAATGATTTCAACTCCCAATGATAGCCAAGACCAAGAAATCCTATGGTGTTTGGAGTTTTATGGTTCAGTAAATAAGCTAGGAGTAGGGGCAGGAGTATGGATCCATAACACCAAAAACGACCATGCAGAGGGTCATGCCTATAGATTGAATTTCAAATGCACCAACAACATGGCAGAGTATGAGGGCCTCCTTTTAGGCCTTAAGCTCCTCAAAGCTCTTGGGGCTGCAAAAGTTTCCATTCTAGGTGACTCTGATTTAATCATACAACAAATGAAAGGCAACTTTGTTACCAATGACAATAGGCTGAGAGCTTATAGGAATGCTGCCATAGAAATACTCAATTCCTTCACTGAATCTAAGCTTGCTAAGATTTCTAGAAACCATAACATACATGCACACAGCCTAGCAACTTTTGCTAGTACATGCAAGCTTCCCTTTGAGCCAAATCACCAGTTCACTGCTGAGATAAACCATAGGCCCGCTGTCCCTAACAATATTAAAGATTGGCAAGTGTTTGAAAATGATGCTTAGATTAACAATTTCCTCACTCTTGAGCATGGGTTTTCAAATACATTAACATGGATGCCATGAACGATTACCAACATCAAACAAATGAAAATCAGCAGGCTGTAACAGCTGCAACAACAAAACAAATCTTTAATCCAACTGTTTTTGACAATGCGGACATAGAAGAGCTGAAACAAATGCATTTAGATGAAACAGCCAAAGCAGAAGCTGAGTTCATTGATCTAAAGGATAACTTTTTGTCTACTGGCCTCACTCCATTAGAAGACATGTTTGATAATAATTATGTGCCCAAAAAGCCAAAAGTGGAGCCTTTAAATGCTGCTATAGAAGAACACAACATAGGGACAACAGAGAAGCCCAAAATGATTAAATTGTCCAAAAATCTGCCACCTGATCAAAAACCAAAGTATGTGGATTTGTTCAAAGAGTTCCAAGATGTATTTGCTTGGAGTTATGAGGACTTGAAGTCCTATGACACCTCAGTTATTCAACATACCATCCCTCTGAAACCTAATCAAAAGCCCTTCAAACAAAAACTAAAGAGAATCAATCCAGTCCTTCTCCCTTTGATCGAAAAAGAAGTGAAAAGAATGTTTGAGGCTGGCATTATAGCACCCATTAGATTTTTTGAATGGGTGTCCAATCTAGTTCCCACAAGGAAAAAATCATGTGAGATCAGACTGTGTGTAGACCTAAGAAACTTAAAGCAAGTCTCTCTAAAAGGCCACTATCGTTTGCCCAAAATGGACCATATCCTACAAAGAGTAGTGGGGTCATCTAGAATCTCTTTACTAGATGGATTCTCAGGTTTCAATCAAATACTCGTTCACCCATATGACCAAGACAAGAGAGCCTTTACCGCACTGTGGGGAACATTTAAGTATGTTAAAATGCCTTTCGGGCTAACGAACGTTGGTGCCACCTTTTAAAGGGCAATGAATATTGCATTTGCCAAGGAAATACATAATTTCTTTGATGTCTATCTTGATGACTTGACCCCTTTCTCCAAATCTGATCGAGAGCACCTCAGACACTTAAGGCAAATCTTCATGACATGTAGGAAATATGGTATTTCCTTGAACCCCAAGAAGCCCTTGTTTGTCCTTGAGGAAGGTAAGTTGCTAGGCCACATCATTTCAAAAGACGGTATCAGAATTGATCAGGAAAGGGTCCAAGCCATCCTCCAAATCCCCTTCCCAAGAAACATAAAAGAGTTGCAAGCATTCCTTGGAAAGATAAATTTCATAAGGATATTTATCCCAAATTTAGCTGAACTGATAAGACTGTTAAGCAACATGTTAAGAAAGGATGCCAAGGTAAAATGGTCTCTTGAAACCAAGCAAACTTTTGAGAGTATCAAAGCTGCCTTGACGCAAACGCCTGTCCTCACAAGTCCACAGTTTGATAAGGATTTAATCATCTTTTCCTTTGCTTCAGATCACACGATAGCTATTATCCTTTTGCAAAAGGATGACCAGGGAAATGAGAAGTCAACTGCTTTCTTCAGCAAAGCCCTTAGAGATGCTCCTTTGAAGTACCAAATCATGGAGAAGTAGGCCTATGCTCTTGCTAAGGCCATTAAAGACTTCAGAGTTTATATTTTATATTCACATGTGATTGCTATGTCCCAAACTCTCTTGTAAAATACATATTAACTCAAGAGGGGTTGGAAGGAAAAAGAGGCAAGTAGATTGCCAAAATTCTTGAATATGACATTGAAATAAAAGCCACCAAGCTGATAAAGGGACAGGGTTTAGCCAAGCTAATGTCCGAAACAAATTTTCAAGCCTTAGACATCTACCAACTGGAAAATGAACGTGAGCTAGCGACTCCACAGATCAGTCAAACCTTTTTACAATCCCCATGGTAAGCTGATATTTGCTTTGTATTGTTAAACCTGTGTGCTCCCCCAGGATTGTCTAGGACCAAAAAACGATTTTTAAATATGAAAGCATCAAAGTTTTGTGTCTTAGATGGTGCCCTGTTTTGGAAGAATCATGAAGGTATTTTTCTTAGTTTCTTAACTTTGGATGAAACTGACAAAGTCCTCAAGGACTTTCATGCGAGAGATTGTGGAGGGCAGTTATATTGGAAATCAACAGCCGATAAAATCCTAAGAGCTAGGTTTTATTGGCCTTCCTTGTTTGATGATGTTAGAAAATTTGTAATGTCTTCCCATAAATTCCAAATCTTTGAAGGGAAAAGATGATTGTTTCCTTTTCCCCTTAATCCCATCTCAACCGAAAAAACTTTTCAATAATGGGGTCTTGATTTCATTGTAGAAATCCATCTCTCTTCTTCAGGCCAACACAAGTGGATTTTAACAGCCACCGACTATTTCCCCAAGTGGATTGAAGCCATTCCATGTAGGCAAGCCAATGATTCCACTATTATCTAATTCCTTGTGGGCAATATCCTTTCCAGATTTGGCTGCCCTGAGAAAATCACCATTAACAATGCTGCTGCATTCAAATCCAAAAAGATGATCAACTTCTGCCATAAATTTCACATTACCTTGGGCCACTCTACAGCCTACTACCCTCAAGGTAATGTTTTTACCAAATCATCCAACAAAAGTCTCATCAACATCATAAAGAAAGTGCTAGAAGAAAACAAAAAGAACTGGCATAGGAAGCTCACAAATGCCCTGTGCGCAGACAGACTTTCAACCAAAAGATCCATTGGGATGAGCCCTTATGAGCTAGTATATGGCATGGAGGCCATATTTCCTTCATCTTTGGGCATTCCTGCTATCAAACTGTTACAGGAGATTCAGGCTAAACCAAATGACATTCAAAGAAGAATTAATCAGACCATTCATCTTTAGCAAACTAGAGAGCAAGTGTATGACAGAGCTCAAACTTTGCAAGAGATGCTCAAAAGGATGTTTGATAAGAAAGATAAGGCTGAGGATTTCTGTGCTGGCAGCAAAGTTCTAAGGTGGGACTCGCGAAGAGAGGACAAGGGAAAACATGCGAAATTCAAATTCTTTGGAAAGGTCCATTCATTAGTAGCAATGTGCAAGGCAACGACACATATTTCCTAAAATCTATAGATGGCACCACAGCTGAAGAGGGCCTTGTGAATGGCCGAATGTTAAAGCATTATCATGATCCCTTTTGTTGAGAATCACCCGGTGGTATTATTTCTGTACATAAATGTTTGTATATATCAGCACTTTGTTTCATTTTTGTGTAACAGTCTGAATGATAGAGCATGCAGAAGAAAGCAGGCAGTGCTTCACAGCTCACAAGCAATTCAGTTGAGGGAAAGTGTTGTTCTCACTCCAAATTTTCAATTATCTAACAGTCAGCACTAAGAAGTTTCAATCTACACCAACAATGGAAGATCAAGGCATTTTGAACTGCTTTTCTTGCTTTTCACAAGGAAAAGCCATCCCCAAGTGGAGCCACTGTTAGCCTCCTGCTGCAACAGGTTAATCATCTTTCATGATCGACATTTTTACATGCCAAATATGCCATACTATGCATACTGCAATGCTCCATATTTGCTAAAAAAGGACAAGGAAGGATGCCATGAGAGGGTGCTAGCCTAAGTGCCACTGCTGTATTCCAATTTTGATGATTTGTTCCATTTTTTAAGAATTTTCAGTTAAAAGGAGGTCCAAACAGCTTAATCTTGGTCTCCCTAGGTTTCAATTTCCTGTTGTAGAATATAGAGAATCATTATCTGTCCAAACAGTTTAATCTTGGAATATTCTTAGATAGGTAGAGAAGCAAGGGTTCTCAACAGTCTAATCTAAGCCCCTAGATGAAATAAGTGTAGATGTAGATAGGAGGACAGAGAGAAAAAGTTGAAAAGATGGGTTTGCTAGTTCGGGTGCACCCAAACCAAGAGAAGAAAAAATGCTAGGTAAGTAGGCTGGGTAAGTAGCTTTGTGGTTGCAGAAATCAAGCTATGTGTTCCATTTCATGTGTTCAAAGTGTCGTATCTATTTAGATCACAAGTTGGAGGCAGTTTTTCATTTAAAGGACTTCAAGCAAGGCATGTCTAACTCCCCCCTTCTTCCTCTTCCCTAAATCACTCACTAACTTCCCCTAAAGAGGTCAAGATCTACTTGATACCTCTCAAATTCATCATTCTTCATATTAGTAGCCTTGGTAAAGATCTGCTTTACTCAAGGAAAGTCCATACTTCCCCCACAAACTTTTACTTCTCCTTGATAGCCTAAGATTTACATAGTTAGCGCTTGTTCTCATCATTGTCATGTTGACTACTAACTCTACTATATAACTCCCTATCTATTTTCCCTTCCCCTACTAAAGCTATGTTAATAACCCCCCTTAGAAAGCCCATAATGAAAATTTGAGGCAGTTTTCAATGCGCGATTAACGCTTAGCACTAATTGTGCATCGCTAAGAAAAAATGGCCAAAATGTAAAAGCCTCAGTCTAGCGCAGGTTTGTAGTAGTTATTTTGCCCGAAAGAAAGCATAAAGGAGTGAATTGAATAGTTAAAGATATCATAGGAGATGAAGCCAAATTTCATGTCAAAGAGTATCAGTGAAGTGACAAGGAGTATTAGCTCAACAAATATCAAAGCAGGTGAACATTAAAAGCCTCTATCAAAGTCCAAGAACGTGGTAAAGCCACTTGAGACTTTCAGATCACAGTTAATGCACATCAAAACCACTCAAGAGCAGTGGAGCAGAGACCAATGCGCAGTTATGATAAATGGCCAACGCATAATAGCAAAGAACACATTCCTACTCATTTTTTAGGTAGCTGCCCCAACGCAACACTTAGATAAATATTTCATGCATTTACTTCAAGATAAGATAAATTAAAGCACTCATTTCCCTCATATCTGTTTAAGATCTACTGTAATAAATATTTCTTAGACATTTCTCTATATATAGGACCCTTTGTATTGAGAAAAGGGGGTTGGAGGGTTGGTTAATGCACTCCAAGAGAGACTCGCTCTGTATCTGATATGTTTCACTTAATCAAATATTGTTGAAAGCTTGGAGAATGGACTGTTTGATGTGTTGTTGATGTCTATGAAGAGTGAATGAGGGAAATCTTGTGCTTCTTTCAGAATCAATAAGTGCTCCTTACCTCTGTTATTTCAATTTCACATATGCTCAAGTCACAGAACGAAAGTTTGGTTTAGAATTTTCTTACCTCAAGTCTATGCTCAGTTTTGTGGCTTCTTAATGTTTTCCTCTTGATTTAGGCATAAATATGGATTCCTTATGGCTCATATTTGCTTTATTTCACATATGAATGACTGTTAACTAGGAATTCTTAGTTGATCCTAGGTAGAGCTCGTTCATCTTCCTTCTGCTAACCTGATTGACAGATTCTTTGTTGCCTCTCATTTCTTAGCCTGCAATCCATTTTCATTTACCTCAAGTATTGTTTCGTGAGCAGCTACCTTGCCCCTTTTTCCTCTTGTGACCAAGAAAATGCACCAGCAGTCTTACTCGACGATTCCATGCCCAATGGTTTGAAACTTGTGACACTATGCATTGCCCCTCTACTTGAAAGTAACCTCCTTCTACCCAAACATAAACAAAATTCCTTGAACCCAATAACTAGTCAAAAATCATCATCAATAAAGTTAAAATCATTAAGAGAGAGCCTTCTCTGATTACAGGTGGGCTAGAACCTGTAATCCAAAGATTGGTTTGTGGTTACCTCGGTCGTATCCCATTCAGGGGCTTAGGGACAACCTAAGTGATAAAAGGACCTAAGAATGGCTTACTTAGATGGAGATGGATTCTTGATCGAGTTGATGTTATGACAAAAAGTTGGGAGAAAATACCGATGATAGCATGAGGATGTGCATTCTTATGGTTTGAGCATGACAGTTGGATTGATCACCCGACTAGTTTGAATCATGAGGGTCAAAAATGCATAGAGATGTGTTAACATTTTGTTGGAGTATCATAGAAGAAGTTCAGATGATGGAACGACACATGATGGAGACTGTCATATTATATATGTTGCAGGGATGTTTGCAATATATAGACTGATTGAAGTCATGAATCAAGAAGGTTCCGATTTATGGAGGACACATACTGGTGGATTATGTGGCATTGGTATGGATATTTTGGTGACAAATGGTTGCTAGGATTAGAGATTGTCGAGAGCGACAATGACTTCGAGTGGGTGAGAATATAACACCCCAGCGATGCAAGCGGTTTTGTCGAGGGTGTGTTGAGCCTCAAACCTGCACCTTCCTATACACCCTCTTAGCCTTCTTTCTCCACTCACTTCATTCACCCAATTGTTAAATCATTGCATTATAGTCTAAAAAGGACTTTTTATATGGTTTTCTGACTATACTTATGACTGTTGTTTGTTTTAGTTTTTTTGTTCATGCAGCTGTGGAAACTTGTCAGTTTCCGCAGCCAACACAGGTTTCCGCAGCTAGCCCAGGATTCCACAGGTATTTTGTTAAAAGTTGTGCTACAGGTGTCCTATAAAGAAACAAGCTACATGGGCAAGCTCCAGGTGGCGGATACATGGAACGTGTCCCTTCAAATCAGCCAAATCATCCATGGGAGGCCACGGTCAACGAAAGTCAAACACAAGGCCAACCAAAGAGTTCAGCGGTGACACGTCACTGTTTTGGGCATGTGAATGATACGTGGCATAGTCCTCAGCTCACGAAGGCACCAACACACCTGGAGATCGTTCCTAAGACCTGAATCTAACAGCCAACCACTCTGAAGATTTAAGAAACATGATGACAGTTACACTAGATCTTGGCTGAAGGGATCTACGTGTCTTTAGCAATGCAGTTAATAACGTAGAAGTTTGTTAATTAGATTTAGTATTTTGGCATTATAAATAACGCGTCATTGAACGCTGTGAAAGAGCTTTTGATATGTATGAATTCTGAACTGTTTATGTGATTTCGAACTGCTGCTTATCTTATCACCCCACTGTTTTATATGCTGCTGTTTTAATAAATGAGA
>APFE031589285.1:6621-48604 GCA_000404065.3 Pinus taeda | reverse complement strand
TCCAAGACTACGAAGTAACTCATCATCATCACTATTCGCAACACTTGCTCAACTCTTCGCACTCACCACTGAAGCAATTCCTGTAACATGAACTATGCCTCTCGAAAGTGTCACTGTCACTGGAAGCATCTCGTTTCTTCTTCTTCTCCTGTATTTCTTTCCAATCCCTCCATGATTCCTTCTTGGCAGATGTGGAAGCAACCTTGCTCCCCACTGGCCACGCGCTCTTCTTGGGCTGCAAAGTCTCCTTCTGAATCTGCAAGCTCCCGCTACAACTCGACTCCTTTTGAGCCTCAAGAATTTGGACCTTCTTCTTTGCAACCTGTACTTGCCCCTCTGAAGCTTGCACCTGCACCTACTTCTCTGAAACATGTGCCTGCCCCTCTGAAGCTTGCACCTGCACCTGCTTCTCTAGAACCTACACCTGCTCCTCCCGCTTCTTCCCATGATCTATTGACGCAACCCTTAAGGCTGCCACAACCAATATACCTTATTAGGACCTGATTTCCCCTTTAATGGCCCCACATATATATGTATCGGAAGCGTTTTATACGTTTAAAACCCCGGGACCATACCTTTTCTTGGTAATATATTAAAACACACGAAAATGCCTGAAACCACCGCTTGAAGCCTTTATCCGGACTTCAAAACATTATACCTGCGTTCATAAGCCTATCAAGTCCACACATCACCTCTTTACCATTGATTTATCATGATATCGCCATCGCAAACCATCGCAGGCTCATATATATCGGAATATATGAATACGTGGAAATACATTGAAAACCACACAAAACATTGATTTTAGCCTGTTTGCATCGACGCACTTACCATACGCGAAAGTCAATTCATCGAGCGCTGATGGTCGTAGATCTAGAGCTATGAGATCTGACAGTCCAAATCAAATCGCCTTATCGCAATCGGTAGTCCCAATGGTTTGCACTATCAGCGCTATCCCTTTGGCGGAGGTCCGACGCGATTATTGCTAATCACTATCGGCGACTGCCATATACCTGCTTTACACTTTACCGCTCCGAAGTGCCGATGCGATATGTCGGCAATCGCATATCACCGAGGTTAGGGAACAAAACTATGACCTACACCGATTCAATTGAGCGATGCGATATATGTAATATTACTGGACCCGATAAGTCCCAAAACTCTTGCTTATAAAATTTCAAGCCTGCTTCCCCAAATCCGCTAAGTGTTTAGCGCTATTTCTCTGTGTAAATGGGGTTTTCACTTGCGGACCCAGATTACACCAAATTTTCCTTAACCACGGGGATTTCTATGGTAAAGTATGAAAACACAGAGCCAGTACCAAAATCATTCGAATACAGAGAAAAAGCAAGCATTCGAGGCCTCCACGGGCCATTTATATAATAATGCACACAACACTGATTTATTCATAATGAATCCATTACAGAGTCTCGGTCTTGCCCAAATTACGACATCAAAGACCTCTGTCTCAAAAAAAATGCAATCAATTACAAAGTTCCACACTCAAAATCAATTCTCTGTGTACAGACATAAATACAAAATTACAAGTTTGAGGCTCTCTTCCCCTTTCTGGCTGATTATTCTAGTTAGCGGCCTTCTCCTCCTGCGCTGCCCGTAGGCTTACAATGCTCTCGAATCCTCTCTCCTTGTCTCTCTGTCTCCCTCAGAAAAGACAGGAAAACACATATATGTCTAAGCTAACCATCTCTTCCACAATTGAAGGAATAAATTATACATTTAGAAATCAAATCCTATCATAATTTAAACAAACTAGACTACTTGGATTGATCTCCACACAGGGAGGATCATTTGCCATTTATACCCAATTCTGTTCAGAATTAGGTAGCAAATTAACCACTTACATAATTGAAATTAATACAATTTAAATAGCCAATTCTTCCTCCAACCTTTCATTAGCCACAACAAGTGACCACTCCATCACATTGCTGGCTAGGCCTAGATGCTCCTGCATCAGACTCCCAAAGTTTAAATTAATCATGATCTCCTGATCATGCGCTTCTGATCTGTGTCCTCCTAGATCCCATACTTTGTTTGGTAGTCTGTCCTTGGGTGTTGTTGTTTGCTCATCATTACAGTTTATGATAGGCTCCCACATCTTAATTTGCAGTTTTCCATTTCCTTCACCTGTACCATTCTTTCTAGCCAATCTTCCTTTCTTCTTTTGTCCTTTATTTGTTTTATTGGAATGCTGTAGTATGAGTCTCCACAACTCATCCAATTTCTTTATCCACTTCACTTCTCATATATTGAATACTATTCTCCTGTAACTGATTGTGTTCCTGAATAAGAACATCATAATCCTTGTGCCAATAATTTTCCATATACATTTTTGAAATGTACAAATGCCTTCTCCATTGATCCTTTGCAATAATTCTAGTTCCTTCTTCTAGTTTCTCATTCATGACTTCACTACTTCTTACTTCAAATTCCAGTATACCTGCAATTCTACAAATTTCTTGAAAACTCCAAATTTTTCTTGCTTGATTAGGTACTTGGAATCTTTCTTCTTCCAGTAACTTTATTTCTACACTCTTAAGGATTATGGCGTTATATTCGTCTACATCTGAAATGTCATCTTCAGCCTCTTCTTCATCAATAAATCCCTATAGTATAAAAGTAATTCTGTTACTATCATCTCTTGAATTCATTTCTAGTTCGACACGTCCATACTGTAAATTCAACATCATTCCATCATTCTGAGACGTTTTGATCTCACCCTTCATTAATTCGATCTGATCTTCAGTATTAACTCCTTGGTTCAGATTGACTTCACATTGCCTTGTTCTTGCATATAAATCTTCATCAAAATTAATCAATTCAATAAACACAAATGCTTTATCCTGTTTCCTCATTATGCCAACATTTCTAACAACTTCTTCTCCATATTTGTCATTCATGACAACTCTTCCATTCTTATTCAGATCTGGTTGTACAATTTGATCACTTAATCTTTGGCTTTCTTCAAGGTCAATAATCTTCAATGATTGTTTAATATCTGCAAAGTCTTCTATATCAATCTTCAGTAGCTGCTCTCCTTTGGTTTCAGTCTTCAACAGTTGTCTAATATCTACATAATTCACTACAGCTATGTTTAACAACTGTCCTTTTCCCTGCATCACAAGATTATGTGAATTTACTTCTTCCAACTTTTGAAAAATCATACCTTTTCTTTTCCTTTCCCTTATGACAACATGAACCAGTTGTCTTACTTTAGTGTATTCTGCGTTTACACACAGCATATTAGTTTCAATGCTATGAAACACCAAGATCTTCATAAGATTCTTCATTTTCTTTGTATTAGCTTCATCAATTTTCCTGAGAAAACTCTTTGTTCCATATTCATATGAATGGATCTCTTTCTTTCCAAACATTCCTTTGATCTCAATAATTCCTTTGCCATCCTCCTTTTGAATTATCCTTTGGATATCACCTGACTGGACATCTTCCTTCACTTGACTGTAACTTTTCTCTTTATTCTTCATATGACTGTGAGTAGTCATCTCTTCACTGTTAATATAACAATTTCCAATAACTACTTGTCTTTCCTCAAGTCTATATGACTTGCAAACATACAACAATCATCAATTTTAAAAACACAATACCTTCCATCCTCTTTTGATGCTTCAAGCACCAATTCTCCATCATAGATCTTTTGGTTTTCAGCAGATCCTTCTTGCTATGACTCCATTCCTTTGAGTCTCTCCTCTAACAAATCAATATGAATTTGTTCAAGTTCCCTGAACTCGTTCATCAGTTTGCCATTCCACCTTTGTTGCCATAGCTTCCACTTGACCCTTTTCTTCATTCTCCGTTTGTATCTTCGGTCTTTACTTGTCTTTCTTTGTATTCCCAAACTAGTCTCTTCTTCTTCATTCTGCTGCCAGTTGCTATACTTCTGCAATCTAATGCCTTCCTCAAATTCATTCTCCTGTTGCTAATCATCTCTTTTAAATTGTTGGTTCCTTCCATCTTCATCATGATGGATTAATACTTTTGTCTCCTTCATGTCTCTGAGGATGTAACTTCCTTGTTCCTAATCTTTCATTTCACCTTCAAATAATCTCTGCTCAATTTCTCTGATGTCAGCATCATATTTATTAATGTTGTCTTCCACACCTGCAGTCACATCATTAACTGAAGAGTCTAAACATTTACTTAACTCTATAAATGCTAGAGACATTTCATCCTTATCATGCATAGTAACCATTTCCTTTTCTTCATTAGGTTCTGAAAACTTCATTTCTCCTTCAGGTTCCTTTATCAATCTTTCCAAGAATTCTAATTCCATGTGAAATCTCTCCAGTAGTTCATCACAACTTCTATTCTCAGTTTCATCCTTTTCCTGGCAATCCTCCTGAGTTATCATGTTTTCTGCACTATCATATTGCAAACTTCTTTCATCAATTTCATTAAACAAATTCATTTGTTTACCTTCTTGTAATACCACTATGGCATTTTCATTAGACTTCTGGTCCATATCAACTTCATCTGAATGTTTCACACCAAACAAAATTTCATCTATGAACTCCTTCTACTACAATAAATCAACACCTTCTTCCTCTAAAAGGCATTCTCTATCATAGTTCACCTCAAGAGCTTCATTCCTGTTTGTGACAGTTTTACTACACTGTCCATCATCCTCTAAATATCATGCAAACATACACAAACTATGAGAATAAAGATCACAAGGCTTCATTGCCTCATATGCTTCCCTTGTCATCATATCTTTGAATTGTTCTAAACTATGCCAATAGTCCATGAGATCTTCAGCTGATCTCCCATTATCCTCTTCACCCAACATTTCACTTTGTTTTGGTCTGCAAATGGAAACTTCCATTTCTGCTTTTGCTTCTCTGAGTTCCTCTGGTTCCTCTTGAGCACTCAATATCTAATCAATCTTTCTCAACTCTTCTGCTCTCTTTAAATTCACTTGCTGATTTCTCTTCTCTTGTAGCCTCTCCCACTTTACTCTCCTTCTCATGGTGCAACCATGCTTCTAGTCTTCATCACTTCTCTACAGCATCTCCATCAATATTCCAGTTTGGAAATCTATCTCAGCTCTCTCTCTCTCTATCAAACTCTTCTTGACTCATCCTTATGCCATTTGCTTTGGCACCTTTCCTTCTACTGTGGTTTCTTTCTGAACCTCTGCTATGACTATCAGTAGTCATCTTCTAGTAGGAATTTATAGGGTAAGTTCCTCAGACAGAACACCAAAAGGACACCGCTCACAAACAGATCACAGATCAATACACCAGTATTTTGACGTGGTTAAAACCCTCAGAGAGGGAAACAGTCCACGGCCTGCGCCAACATGGCTACTACAAGCAATTTATTAATAAAAGAATGAAAATTTACATAAGCTTCTCTCATGCACGGTTAACCTACAAATGACCCTCCATGCGCTTTAAATAGAATTCATGGACCAATCGGGTGTCAAGCCTCGGATCAAGTGTCGGTAATACCGAGGAGAGAATGAACCGTCGGATTGTAAGTTACAAATGTATAACGGTAAAGAAACACACTTTACCTAACTCTATACTAGACCAAGTTGAACTTAACTATTTCCTATGTGTCGGAATATCCTAACATCCCCTCTTAAGAACAACTTGGGATAGGATTGAAGGATTTACAAATATGACACAATAGGAGAAGGAAGGAGGCACTAGAGCCTATCCCCCCTTAGTGACAACTTCCTGAACTCCAACCATAAATCGAAGTTTAGTGAACTTCGCCTCTGTGAGAGCCTTTGTGAAGATGTCTGCAACTTGATCATCTGTTGAACAATATTGCACTTCAAGAACATGGTCATGAATGAGCTTTCTGATGAAGTGCATGTGTAGTTCAATGTGTTTGCTGCGCTGATGCTGAACTGGATCTTTGCAAAGTTGAATGGCACTTTGATTATCACACAATGTGTAGTCGGATGCTGTTGCTGAAAACCAAACTCTGTTAGGATCTGATGAAGCCACAAGGCTTCCTTACTGGCCTCTACGGCACCACGATACTCTGCTTCTGCTGAAGAAAGAGAAATGGCAACTTGTTTCTTGCAATCCCATGTAATAGGTCCTGAACCAAGAGTGAACACATAACCAACAGTAGACTTCCGATCATTAAGGTCACCAGCCCAATTGGAATCAGTGAAACCAACCAGCACTGTAATGAATGCCAAACTGAACTGTACCGCGAACATAACGAAGGATTCGTTTAGCTGCTTTCCAATGACTTTCACGTGGGGTTTGCATAAACAGAGCAACAAGGCCAATAGCAACGGAAAGATCAGGACGCGTATGGGTTAAATACAAAAGTTTTCCTACAAGTTGACGGTATAAGGTAGCATCAACTTCAGGGGAAGTACAAGAGACTGAAAGTTTGACTCCAGACTGAACGGGAGAAGGAGATGGCTTACAATCTTCCATGTGAAAGAAGCGTAGAAGATCACAGGCATACTTGGATTGGGAGAGGAAAATACCTTCCTTGGATTGCAAGACTTGAAGACCGAGAAAATAATGTAAATGTCCTAAGTCTGTCATTTCAAACTTCTTTTTAAGGCTGGACTTCACATGGTTAATAAGGTTGCAATCACTACCAGTGAGGATAAGATCATCAACATAAAGAACAAGAATGATAAGAGACTTGCCCTCTTTCTTGGTGTAGACAGTATTGTCAGAATGACACCTAGAAAATCCAGATTCTAAAAGAAAACTATCCATTTTGGCATACCAAGCCCGAGGAGCTTGCTTGAGACCATAAAGGGATTTCTTAAGATGACATACAAGGCTGGAGTCTGTTTGTATAAACCCAGTAGGTTGTTCCATGTAGATTTCTTCATGTAAGTCCCCATGCAAGAAGGCAAATTTAACATCCATCTGATGGACTTCCCATTTGAAAGAGGCAGCAAGGGAAAGAACAAGGCGGACAGAGTTCATTTTGGCAACGGGGGAAAAGTTTCAGTATAATCAATGCCTTCAACTTGTGAAAAGCCCTTAGCAACAAGTCGAGCTTTATGTTTATCAACTTTCCCATCTGGCCCATACTTGGTTATGTAAACCCATTTGCATCTAACAAGTTTGAGTCCCTTTGGTAGAGGAATGTACATAGTAAAGAAACACACTTTACCTAAATCTATACAAGACCAAGTTATACTTAACTATTCCTACTTGTCGGAATATCCTAACATTTAATAATCATATAAATGGATTATGCTTCCAATATTTATTGGTATATCATTTAATATATTGAATTAAATGTAACAAATCAATAAATACCTTCTTACCCATTCTAACCATCGCCAAGCCCAAAAATGTGTTGTTCTAAAAACTCTGGTCTGTCATGCCATTAGAAAATCTACTCACCAGTATCTTACTAACATCCTTGTGATCTAGATCTTGGGGATTGAGATCTAGGAGGCTTGAATGTCAGAGAAAACATATAAAAATTCCATGAAACTAATCATAAGAACATTGATGAAAATGCAAGAATTGAATACATCACAAAAATATGAAGAGAGAGAGAAAGCAAGAATTGGAGAAGAATAAGCCCCAAGGGTTAGCCCAACTGGTCAAGTCGTGCCTCGCTAAAACAGGAGGTCACAAGGTTGATTCTACCCGAAAGCCCTTGGGGTTAGGTCTGTGATGGCCGAGGGGTGTGATCCTAGCGATCAGCCCTAGTTATTTCGTGGACGTAGCCTGCACCCCCTGACCACGGATGTACGTGAACCACCCAAAAAAAAAAAAAAAAAAAAAAAAAAAAAAAAAAAAAAAAAAAAAAAAAAAAATTGGAGAAGAAGAAGAATTCCATCAAGAAGAATCATTATATGCAATGAGACCAATTATGTGACCTCTCCTTCCAGACCTTCCCTCTTTTCCTATTGCCTTCTTATAATGTATCTGGTTGATATATCCAACTTTGGTTAGGTTTCAACCCACTTGTGACATATCGATTAAGTTTCCTTTTACATAACAATATATGATTTATACATCCAAACTTAGGTTATAAACCCCCTTAAGATGTGAATCAATCCCCAACCCCCCTAAAAAATGAGTCTTAATAATTGAAAATGCTAAAAAAAGAGGGACCTCATTACATGCCATGAGCCAATGAAGATAATGGTTTTGTGTGGTTAACCCATAACCATGGGCTTGTAGATGACCCATGACCGTGATGATTACAATGTGTTAAGTGCCAATGAAGAGAAGGGTTTTTTGTGGTTAACCCATAACAATGGGTTTGTGTATGACCAATAATTGAGTTGGCAATGACGAGTTTGGAGAAGTATTTTGTGTGTTTTACCATAATCGTGGGTTTGTGGATGACCCAAAACTATGGGTTTTTTTTTTTTTTGTTAGCAATGGACCTCTTGATGCAACTTTGCTGATAAATTTTGCTACAGGTGATGAAATCAAACTTTGACAAAGACTCATTTAAGGCATTAAAGAGATATTTTCATTGATATAATATACTTGCATTGTGATGACCTATGGAGTGAGAAAATCATTCTTAAAACTCATAGTACATGTGGTCATGTATCTTTACAAACATGTGTGATTTTAATCGACAATATCTCTCAAACCTGGAAACCAAATCAAATTTTGTAAAAAAACCCATTTGAGCTAATGAAAAATCCTTTAAAATGATATATTGTACACCCTTTTAAGTTCTATATAAAGGTCATGGAACTTACATGAAGTTTGTTGAAGATCGTTTCCCTACATTCCATCCATTATTGTAGTTATATGATGGCCATACCACCGTCAACAACCTGAGAAATGGTTGAAATGAGGTATTCCAAGCTTCTATGAGCTACATACATGTTTTTTAAGTTATGGCATGGTTGTATAAATCTAAAATAATAATAAATGCAAGAATACCAAGTGCAAAGGGTTGCAGAGGATGCCAAGGGTTTGAAGAGAAACAGGGGTTGTTTTAGAGGTCATGAAACCTCCATGTTTTATACCAAAGGATGTAGTGAATCCATGTAAGAATGCTCCTGTAATGGTGAATGAAAATTTGAGGGCATAAAACCTTGTAATCCTTGCAAACCAACTGTGTTGCTTTTAGTGCATGGCCAAGAAAATGGACTCCAAAAGTACAGAAAGGAAGTTGGAGATTGCTGAAAATTTTTGAAACTAAAATATGCTTCAAACCCTTATTTCCATGGAATTGTAACAGGCTCTGGTACCACTAGTCTAGATTTATGAAGGGAACGAAATGAAATACAAATTTATAACCAAAACATAGAGATACAATGAAACTTAACTTCTATTAATAAATGGCAAATGTTGAAACTGTAAAAATGCAGAATGAAAACAAATTAGCTTGAATAGTGATAGCTTATCCCCGAGAAGATATGTGAAGGATATGCACCTTTGCAAGAGTGAGTTGAAATGAGGACAAAAGGTCCTCTTTAACATCAGATGCAATAAGGAAACACTAAAAATCTATAAACCTACTCTAGGAGATGAAACACCAAAATGCTTATGGGACCACTAGGGTTAGTTGGTACACCAACTTCTTGAGGTCATAAATTTTGCATATAATATTTTTTTGGTGCACTCGATATATTGTTGGAAATTTCTAGCCGAGAATTACACATTTTAGAATAACCTAGGCCATGCCTATGTTGAACGCCTAGATCCTTGCCACATCAAAAAAACATCATTTAGGGCCTAAAACTACCCCAGAAGTTTAGGGCTTGAAAAACTGTAGAAAAACTACCAAGATGGAGAATTGTTCTTTGAGCTAGTGTAGTAGGTAGATGGACATTGATATCAACCTAGATCACCTTGTGACCAATGGTTACTCTACCTCTTAAATCAATTGGGCCTTTTTCTCAACCATCCATTTTAAACCAAAAAACTATTTGCCTTCTACCCCTCTCCTAGCTCTCATTTCATGTCCCTACATCTAGGGAACCATTGATCATATTTTGAAAATTTTGGCCAAAAATAATATTTAAACTCTTTTAACCCTATAAAACCCTTAAATGGTTATTCAGATCTACCAAGGTTAAATCAAATTCTATGTTTGTTGAACATTCAGATTAGTCATTGTTGAACATTCCCATGATTCTAAATGCATTTTCTTTGATCAAACTATAAGCCTTGTATCTCCCCCCTTTTACTCATCTTGGATCATTTGCGAAGCACTAGAAATTGAAAAAAAAAAAGAATTTGAACTCATAAGATGGTTACAAACTTAGTCAATCTTAAAAACCCGTCATTCATCATCTAGGTCTTGATTTTTCATCCTCTCCTAAATTTTGTTTATTCTTAATTATGTTTTGGGCTACATTCCACGCCTTTGTCTCCCTCCATTTTTACTTTGTTCCACTCTCTTCCTCCCCTCCTTCTATTTTCACTACTTTAGTTCCTTTATTCTTCCTCCCCTCCCTTTCAATTTACTTTTAGCCTTTCCCCACTTTTTTTAATGTCTCATAGTTTTCCTCTTTTGTTTAATCAATTAAAATTATATCTTCTTCTTTTCTCTTTTTATTTTATCGCGTGGTTCGCTGTCAAATTTATCCTTCCCTTCATTTTTTGTTAAATGGGAATTTGGCTATTCTAACAATTTTCTCTTTCCTTTTTTACTTTCCTTTTTTCATTTTTGGCTTGTGCCTTGACTTATCCTTTAAGGTTTATGACAATTTTGATTTTTTCTATCATATTCTATAACATTATCTTAGAAAATAAACAATTAATATTTTACTCTCTTTCAAATGTTCATCATTTATTTTAAGCCTATAAATTGTCAACCCAACACCCTTGTCTATTATTATTTTTAGCTTATGTGTCATTAATAATGGGTGGAGTGTCCATTCAAAAAGTTAAATAGTTAGAATCTATGATATCGTTTATTTCCAAAAGATTCAACATCATAATAAAAAAAACGTTAATTTCATTTTAAACAAATATTAATGCCCATATCAAGTGTTGGCTACACATTCTATGTAGACAATAGAAAATGATTTTTTTGAAATGTCCTTAAGTGGTCCAATACTTGGGCACGATGAAGGGACTAGTTCAACCAGGAAATTACCAAATGCCCACAGGAGCACCACCAAATATTCTAGAACATACATTGTTTTTCTAACTCAACTTTTTTTTAATCCTAGTAATTGGAAATTGAGCATCGACCTCTCATTTATTTAAATGATGCATATCATTTTGACTTACTTGGATTTTGAATAAAGGAGAAGGTTGGATTGGCATCAAATGCACAAAATTATCCTCCAACACTAGTTATGTTGCTTGGGTTGTTAAGGAGTGTGTTTCATATATGTACTTGTTACTATGGCTATCTTGATGAAGCTTGCTCAATTCCTCCTTCAACCTATACTAGAAACAATATGGTTTCATATAAGAAAATGGGGGAGATGAGACACTACTTCTTATGAAGCTCTATTTAATATAGTGATGTCCACCAAGGTTAAATAAATAATTGCAAGAAGGTTAAAATGAGGTAATCAAGGATTTGTAATAAGTAAAGTGGATGATGACACCCTAGTTCCTTACAAAGGTGTTTCCCTTGCATGTGAGTAACTCCTCAAACCCCATATATCTCCCTTGTATGGACTCTGTACATGCCACATAGAATGACGGTGACAATCAATGGTGAGGAGAAGAATAAGTGTGCCTTTGTTGAAAGGTACAATGAATAAGCTATATGTTGTGGCATGTACGAGTATAGTCACAACATGGAGGGGCCTTGAATACCCCTCCATGTTCATTAAATTGATGAAATAAGCATCAATAGAGGATGATATGGATCATTCACCCATCAATTTTCTCTTAGGTGGTTCATGCTATAAATTATTGATGCATGGAGGTAACCCCTTTTAAACCAACTACTTTTCAATATAACTTTATATGTAGGATTACACCATCATTTTCCATCTCATTAACAACAACAAATTTTGTTAGGAAGATATGATAGAGATGGACATATTAAATTGTTTGACTATGGGTTTTTCTCTAAGAATGAATTTGGCTAGGGTAACATATGCATTTCTCCTTTCAATTATCAATGCATGGGTGATTAAAGAGTAAACAAATCAATTTTGATCACTATTTTGTTTATTTCTGGACAAAGTCAAATTCTATTTTCACAAGCTCTTTAACTTATGACTATGAAAATTTGTATTTGTCTCTAGAATTTCACTTTACATTACAAAGATGACTTGTAGGAAATTTTATTAGCTTTATACTCATTATTTTTGTCATTTTTTCTCACTATTTACTAGGAAATTTTTAAATTATATATTATTAGAAAAAATGTAGGAATTGATAATGGATCATGTCGAGAGACTCCAATTTTGTCCATATTAAAGTTGTGTTTGTTGGGAAAATGCTACAACAATCTATACATACTTTAATGCACTACCACTCTTTGTATTTAATTGATGAAATATTTTTATAAAATGTAAAAATAAAAAACCATAGCATAAAATCAACACTTCAAAGAGACTCCTCTATCACCCCACATTCTAGCTAAACAAAAATTCTAAAAATAGCCAAACAAAAATTCTAAAAATACCCTCTTGAAGAGGACAGTCCAAGCTTGTGCATCCTTTTTTTTTTAAATTCAATTATGTACTTTTTTGAGATATTAAAGTTTCATTTTGTTGATTTATGGAAAGATTGAAATCAAAATGTATATATATATATTTTAGAAGAAATTAATAAAAATCATACAATGTAATCACTAGAAAAATTATACATATAAAAAAAATCCAATTTGACATTGAAACTAACAGTATCAAGTCTAACCACGAGTACACCACTTATGAAATTGAAGAAACTAGAAAAAAAGTCAATGACATTAAATCTAACAATATCAAGTCTAATCATAAATTTGTAATAGGGTACACCACTTATGAAGTTGAAGAAACTAGAAAAAACTATATTGGTTTATTGTTGTAGTGTTTGCAGGTCTTTGACCAAAATAAAAGTTTGATTGAAAGTTAGTTTTACAAATAAACAACTTTTCAACCAAACATTTTGTTTTTAGTTGTGAAGTTAAATGTAAAGATATCATGATGAATAATATTCTAATTGACCCCTTTCCCCACACACTTTCATTTCATAGGAAATTGATATTTATACTTTAAGCTAAAACACAATATTTAAAAAAATCCACCACTTTCTTATTTCTCAATTTCATATTATTTTGCAAACCACTTTCTTATTTCTCAATTTCATATTATTTTGCAAATTAGTGTTGTTGGCATTATTCTGAGTCTTGGGATTATACTAGCACTTTATTTTGTGGTTGATGTTCTTTTTTACTATAGGAATTTTTTTGTTTAAAAAAATAAAATAAAACAAAATAATTGGGTTTTCTTGACCTAAAGATTGAATAAGCATGGGGAATAAATAGGAATGCCAAAAGAAGAATAGATGCACCTAAAACAATTATCTCCATAATAAACATCATAAGATATACACAATAGAAGAAAAAAGTTTCAGAATTAGAAATGAAAATGATGATAATGTACACAAGAATCTACATCTAAATGATGGAGACATTGAAGAGAAAATATACAAAGTGAAAATACTTCACAACAAGAAATAGACATGAATTTGCATATTAATGTTGATGGAGATGTTGTTAAGGAGAAAATTGACCAAACTGAAATTACTTCACATCAAGATATCGATCTAAGCATGTGTAGTATATATCATAATATGTTTATCATCAAATTCATGCATGTAGATTGTTGGTTCTAAGTTTTTTCTTGCTTTTAGAATTCAATAAATTATTTTAATATAGATTTTAGTAAACCATTTATTTTATATATAGTTGTATATAAGCATCTAAACTTAATGCACTTTCAAATCTACAGGTGCATCAAACATTCTATAATTAGTTAGTAGTTATGGTGGTATCAATAGTTCCATGTTAAATAACATTAATATTAACAACCACTTATGGGCAAAAAAAATCAACCTTTTGTACAATATCACATTGATAAGATTTTATAAACTTATTTCAAAAATGAATTAGTCATAGGACAAGGTCAGATTTTATCTTATTTGATAGGGTCCAATAAATTTAAGCAACATTGTCTCATTATTAGTTGTTAAAAAGTTGTCAAAAGAGGAAGTGGAAAAGCTAAAGCTTGTTGTATCTAAAATTTTAGTTAGCTTAATGAAAACTTTTGGAAAATCATGATTATATAATGTTAGTAGTACAAGAGAAATACACACAATTGTTGTTTCATCAATGACTACATCAAAATATTTATTGAAACACATGGAAAAAAAATTGGGAACCACATCAAATACATTGCACAAGTATAAAAAAATTAGATGCAAATGATGAACTTACCTATTGGGCCATTATTTGTATGAGATTATATAAGGATAACCTTCTAAAAGGTGTTAGTGCTATGGTGCATGAATATCGATGCCAAATTCTTGTGTTTCACCAAATGTAAGAGATATGGCGTGAAAACGAATATCATGAGGTCAGTATGAATCACATGCAAAACATTTTTCGAGAATGAATCAAGTAGAATTATTTAATAAATTTAAAGAGAATCACCATGATATATATATATATATATATTATATATATATATATATTATATATATATATATATATATATAGATATATGCACTTTTTTGAAACTTAAACAATGGTATGTTAGTCATATCATTGTTCATGACACAATGTTGTTACTATGTGGAATTTGAATTATATTATATGACATTTTCTTTGATTTTTGTAAACATTTTTGGAAAAAAATCACCTCCTCCTTCCCCAATTTGTGCTTTTTTATCCTAAATTCTATGGAAAATTGAAAGAGATGAGTTATTTTAACACGAACATTGTGTTAATAAAAAGAAATGTGGTCATTGTGGTAATTTTGGTTTATTCCATAAGTACCTTATTCCATTATCCAAATTTGATCACTATGTAATTTTCACCCATCTCAATGCTTACAAAGTGGAAAAATTAAAGGAATCAACTTACAAAAGCACTTTTATCAGCAGGGCCCAATTTGGAGAACTAGGTCTAAAACCTTTTGGGGCGAGTTTGAGGCATTAAATGATGTCTTTAGGGGGTAAATTTTTTTCTCTAAAGCATGAGGCCCTATGACATTGTTCCACACTCAAATACATTTCCAACAGTGCAAGAATCACATCAATCAATGCTCATGTTAGGATCACAGAGCACAGAGCATCGAGAGAAGTGGTGGTGTTTAAAGACATCGTTTCTTGATCCCACTGGCCATTAGGACAAATTAACATGGAGCATTTTTTTCCTTTAAATAGGCTACATTAAACACAAATACCATGGGAAAAACCATGGCTGCCCATAAACCTAGAGCCCAAAAACCACTAGTAACTTCACCGAGTCAAGTTTACCTAAAAAACCCTAGCAATCCCCCCCTTAAACTTAACTCAAGGAGATTAACCTAGTGTCATTCATTTTCTATTGAATTCCATATAAAAAAGTTTTAATCTACTAGATTACATGGGTAACTAGAAATTGTGTCCACCAGTTATCTAGGACACCTTTTTTGCGTACATGGTTCAACAACCATCTCACCTAAGATGTCACATTCCGCCCCTCAAGACCGGACACCAGTACACCTACCACCAAGGTATCTCTCCAAGTGGTCCTTTTGGAAGCTTCATGATTCCCTGTGTCATTACATTGCATGTATGCCTAAGAAAACTCTTAAGGCCTTACAACAATGTGTGTTCCTGCGCAACATGTATGGTTGAAGATTAGGTCTCATAACTTCCTAGTGAAATGACTTGGACCAAAACCCTTAGGGTGTTCAATAATTACATATTGGCTCCTTCACTCTATACCACTCCATTTTCATTTTTTCTCATCCATACAACCACATTCTTGGCTTTTATATCTTGCTTGATCCATACCTTAACCTAGGCATCATTCTCTTTTATCATGGCCACCATAGCCTTTTTCTTATACAAATATGGTGTCAACGTTTACATAGATTTACATGTAGATCTGCATCATAGCAATTCTCTCACAACAAGTCTCGTGTATCATCTCCACAATAAAGTTTCACACAATGATAGAAAAAATATGCACACAACAAGAATTATTTGACCCACTCTAATAAATTTGTCATGTTTAAAGGTAAAGGTAAATAAACATAATATAGAACATAATCACCTAATGAAAAAAACAAGAAATACCCTGGGACCCCTAACTCTCAGGAAAAACTCATCCTAATGAATTCCATTAGTCCTTAGCCAAACCCTAGCCAAGCCTGTCAGAGATCCCAAACTTATTCAACACTTGGCCCTTACAACTCATGGCCAAGGAGCCCACACCATCTCAACCCTTGGCCCTTATCACATTACAATGGAGACTAATAATATTATTTATAGGCTTCTTTCCATCTAAAACAACTAGCATAATGCCACAGGCTACAAAACTATGTGCCTAAAACCACTAGTTGTAGACTATCATTCCTAAGGAAAGATTAATATTAATAATACCCCCTTAAACTTGATTAGGGAATTTCTATGGATCTAACGCCCTAAATATTTGGGTACTGAAGGGAATCTTGCATGCTCCCTATCACTTTAGACTTTGGTGTACACATGCCTATCTAGTCTTATAACGTCCTAGAGAAATGCCTCTCGAAATTTGACCTATCATAATTGACCACCAAAATTCAAAAGTCTTCCATGTCAACCCCCATTACTCATCCAAAAGGGGCTAGGAACATTGGAACAATGAAGAAGACTCTAGGAGGTTCAAACTTGTAACTCTAGTTAACATTTGATGGAGTCAAACTTAACACCTAATTGGTTATTGGATTGTGTTATAATTGGCCACTAGGAGGAAAAGGGGTTCCATTCTATTTGAGTGCATTTTTTTGTTGAATTTCCATGACCTTGGGTCTAGGTTAGAGCCTTAAAATCACTGACACTACCAAACCAAGAATCTCAACAATAAACTACTTTGCACAACGGAAATATAAAGCAGTAAACCGCATATGCACAATATACATGGATTTAAACAAAATTGTACAATATTTTACAATCCCAATCTTTGTTATATTAAACAACTGATTAATATGACAATTTATGGTTTACAAGGTACAATGACAAACATCATTGCACAACTTCTATGTCATATCTTGTCCTATCGGTCCTTCACTCTCGTACTACTCACTAGTAGTGCCTTAGTCCATTAAGGCATCTACACATCGAGACTCCAAGAGGGCTGCGTCCTATCACTAATGCAAGTCACCTCTGCTACAACAAACATGAGATCATCAAATACTCTCTGGGTAGGCCTAATTCCTGAACTCCAATTTTCTAGGCTAGCAACAACTTTATTCCATCAAAGTGTTGCACTTTGGCACCATCCTTCACCCAACATTCAGCTTTCCTTTGTCCTTCAAGATATCTCGTCTAGGGCTACTTTGGGTAGCCAACTCGTTGCCCTCCAACCGGCTCTATGACACCCAATACTATCACTGTTGAATCTACACCTAGGTAGACACCTTCCCTCCCCAAAATTTCTTCCAACTGGCTCCAATAGGTTGCTGACAATCTAATCCAAACACAGTCAAATACCTTGACCCAATACACCTCCAAAACATTGTTGTTCACCCTACTGCACTACTATCACTATACCACTGGTTAGGGCATCAACCTTCAACCCTTCTCCTTTACTCAACTCAGCGACCAACACTCCAAAAGACTATGGTTTACCAAGGGAATATGCCTCCACTCCTCAACTGCCCCTGTCTGCTTGTGTTTACCTCAAATGCATCACCTAGATGGCCTCTAGCTACTAGCTATGGCCTGCAGCCCATCCCAATAGCTAGTTGTAGCTGCGACTCCCTTATACACTACCCAAACAACCCTTAAACAATATCCCTTTGATCCTCTTTTATGCAACTTCTTCTGCCCTACAAACCAAGCTCAAGAAAAACCATATCATGTCCAAAACAACCCTGAAATAGGACACGTTGTCACCTACAACAATGTGGCTCTATCACATAAAAATACCACGCTATCCTGGCCTCCTCACGCTGTCCCTTATTCCCTTCAAACTGCGGCTAAGACTCCTACATTCCCTGCTCTAAATCCACACTTGAAACAACCCCAAATGGATTTGTCTAACCCTTAAACTTACCTCAGAAATACATTGTCCATACATTCCTTCCACGTTGTCTAGGGTAGCCTCCTAAAAATTGTTCCTAGCCTCCTTCTCCACAGATATTTCAGAGCTATACTTAGGGATATATTGCCACAAATGGATGGTATAATGACTCCAATCTTTCCTCAATATATATCCTTTAATACCTGAAACGAATCACATGAAGAGACACATCTACTTGGAATTTTCTTCAAGTTGATTTACTTGAAAATATAATATTTACTAATTCAACTTCAAAAATTCATATCTTTCTAACGACAACTCGGATTCAGACTATTTTTGATGTCTTGGAATCGTCTTTCTGAGCACTATCATCCTTATCCATCACATGCCATGAATCCATCACGTATTTTCCCTAAAACACGATGGGTTCCAAAACCCCATACTTGGGTTCTAAGCCCACAAGTTGCCCTTGTGGCACTTTGTCCTCCAAACCCTGAACCCTAGGGCTTGGAGTATCTCCCAGGCTACAAAAATCAACACTCCCTCTTAGCTAGGGAGATACTTCTAATACTAGGAAGTATCTCATCATCATCATCACTGCTCGCAACACTTGCCCAACTCTTGGCGCTCATAATCGCAGCAATCCCAGTATGGTGAACTACGCCCTTCTTGGAAGTGTCGTTGTCACTGCCAGAAGCAACTTGGTTCTTCTTCTTATCTTGTAACATCTTCCACTCTTTCCATGATTCCTTCTTGGCAATTATAGGAGCACCCTTGCTCACCACTGACCACACGCTCTTCTTGGGTTGCAGAGTCCCCATTAGGGGAATTTTGAGGTCTAAAATGGGCCTCCTAAGAAAAATGTACAACCAAAATAAAATTTTTAAGAACCAATAGGATTCAAGATGATGATGTCAACCATGGGGGATGATTCACCATTTTTGAAGTAAAAAAATAAAAAGATTAAAAAATAATAAAATAATAAAACTACTTTTTCAACTCATATTTTCAACTTATCTCCCTAAGGTTTTACTAAAATTTCAAGTGGGAGTACTTGTTAGATGAAAAATTTAATTCCTCATCCAAGGAGTAGCCATGTTGCATACTTTCGATGCACCCTGCTACACAAAAAATGAGAAATATATGAAAAAACGTGATTGCAATCACATTTTTCATGTATTTCTCATATTTCATGTAGCAAGGTCCATTGAAAGTATGCAACATGGGTACTCCTTGGATGAGGAATCAAATTATGCATCCAAAAAGTGTTTCCACTGGAAATTTGAGTAAAGAAATAGGGAGATAAGTTGAAAATACGAGTTGAAAAAATAGTTTTTCTTTTCTTGCCTCTAAAATTTGATGATGTAATCTAATCTTATTTTATTATTTCCACTATTATTTTATAATTCCTTAGGAGGCCCATTTTAGACCTCAAAAATCCCCTTATGCCTCTAAATCTATAGGCTCCCTCTCGAACTAGACTCCTTCTAAGTCTCTGGAACCTGGACCTTCTTAGAAAAGTGTACCTTCTTCTCAGGAACCTATGCCTTCTCCTATAAAGCCTGCACCTACACATGCACTTTCTCTTGCTTCTCTGGAACCTGAACCTTTCCTTGCTTCTTTCCATGATCCTCGGACTAGGCGTTAAACCTGTAGAGAGCATGCTCTCTAACTCTAAGTACAACCCCATCGGGCATAGACCCTTTGAGCCTGTGTCTTGCCTTCCCGTCCTGGAAGAAGACCTCAAACCCCTTCTTCTCCATCATCAAGATGGAGAGCACATTATATCTAAGTCCTGGTACGAACAATACATCCTGGACTCACATCATCCGCCATGTCTCCATTCTGAATGGCACGACACTCGATCCTTGGATCTCCAACTGACTCGTTTTGCCCAACACCATGTACAACTTCGAGTCCCATCTAGCTAGAGTCTCAAAAATATCCTCTGACCCTGTCATATGCTTCATCCCACCACTATCTATGTACCATCCATCCTCTTTAATAGTACTCTGCGAGAAATGAGAAATCATAGCAAAATCCTCCTCTTCGTCTACCAATCTTCTGGCGAGCTCATCCATCTCTGCTTTATTGGAAATAACGACGACCTATTTCCCGTTTCTTTTCTCATCATCTCCCTTCTTCTTTGGACATCTTGACGAAAAATGACCCATCTCGCCACAGTTGAAACACTTGACTTTACTCAAGTCCTTCTTTTTCTTACCCTTCATTCGTGATGAAAGTGCCATGTCATCATCTAAAGCTTTCTGCTTCGGCTGAAGATCCTCATCTCATAGCTCTTCTTGAATGAAGTCATCCCACAACCTATCCCAGTCTGGCAGCTTCTCCTTGGGAACAATTCCTTTGATGAAGGGTTTCCATTCCTTGGTGAACCCTTTCAAGGAAATGCTTACCATATCTCCATTTGATGTTGGGTGTGGAGCCCGATTATCTTATGTTTTCAAAGGTATCGCCGCATTGGACCCCAGTTCATAATGGGGTGGGAAAGCCACCCGTAAAATATACGCTGCAGAGGGGTCTGGGGGGGGGAGGGTGGCTGCAACCTTTGGGAGCCCCCCCGGGTGAGGGATTGGGGACAACGCCCCTGAAGCTAAAAATAGATGTAAAATTTCCTTGTAAAATGTTGTAATTTTGTAGTCAATCTAGGCCTTTCCTTAGATAGAGATCTGATAGTAGAAGTTATGCTTAATTTAGGGTTTTTTTTCTCCCTAGAAGGCAACCCCTCGCTATATTGAGGGAATTGTATTGTGTCTATTTATATTTGTATTCTAAGTGAGGAAGAGAGAGGAGATTGAGAGGGAAGAGAGAATTACAATAGATCTGTTGTAGGTTGTATCTCTTCATTTTGCTGGATAATATAAAAGGAAGGACTGGTTGTTTCTCCATGGACGTAGCCCAAACTGGGTGAACCACGTATATATGTGTCTCTCTTGTTTTATGCGTTTTCTGTGTTTATATTTCTGCAATATTTTATGTGTTCCATTTCTCTGTAATATATAATTTTCTAACATTTAAGATAGTCACACCGATGGCAGCAAGCTCATCCTTGCCCTGAGACAATCTCATCAAATACGAGGTCACACTTTCATCCTTTAACATCTTGGTGGAATTCAACTGATCCTCCAATACCAATAACTGGGTCTCGTTCTTATTCTGGAACAAATTCTAAAGAGACACCCACATCTCATGTGTGGTGTTCTTCCTGGAGAAATGAGGTATTAGGGCATCCCTTACACCATCTAGGATGATCAATCTCACCCTCACATCCAAATATTTCCATATTTCCAATTCCTTAGGGTCGGTTGGATTTTTGATCTCTTTCTTGGCAAAATCCATGATCTTGTTGCCCTGCAATATCAACTTGATCCTTTCCTTCGATGGACTATAGTTAGACAACCCTCCAACCTGTCATCATATTAGATACCTGCCTTCAACTTCGACATTGTAGTGAACTATTGACTCACAATGTGACCAACTCCCTCTCACGTTGTACTTTGTTGCGCACAACTCTAATGTACTTACTTCCAAAGTAGCTCAGACACACTTTGATACCATGTTGAATTTCCACGACCTTCGGTTTAGGTTAGAGTATTAAAATCACTAACACTACCAAACCAAGAATCTCAACCATAAAATACTTTGCACAATAGAATTATAAAGCAGTAAATCACATATGCACAATATACACGGCTTTAAACAAAATTGTACAATCCCAATCTTCGTTATATTAAACAACTGAGTAATACAATAGTCTATGGTTTACAAGATACAATGACAAACTTTGTTAGCAACTTCTATGTCGTATCTTGTCATGTCATTCCTTCGCTCTCGTATTTCTCATTAGTAGTGCCTTAGTCCATTAAGGCATCTACACATTGAGACTCCAAGAGGGCTGCCTCTTATCACTGCTGCAAGTCACATCCACTACAATGAACACGAGCTCATCAATTGTTCTCTGGGTAGGCCTAATTCCCGAGCTCCAACCTACTAGGCTAGCAACAACTTTAGTCCATCAAAGTGCTACACTTCAGCACTGTCCTTCACCCAACCTTTAGTTTCTCTTCATTCTTCAAGATAAATCATCTAGGGCTACTTTGGGTAGCCAACTCGCTGCCCTCCAACCATCTCTATCACACCCAATACTATCATTGTTGAATCTGCACCTAGGAAGACACCTTCCCTCCCTAGAATGTCTTCCAATTGGCTCCAACAGGTTGCTGATAATTTGATCCAAACATGGTCAAATACCTTGACCCAATACACCTCCAAAACATTGTTGTTCACCTTGTTTCACTGTTGTCACTGTACCACTGGTTAGGGAATCAACCTTCAACCCTTCACCTTTACTCAACTCAGTAACTAGTCCTCCAAAAAACTGTGGTTTACCAAGGGAATATGCCTCTAGTCCTACGCTACCCCTATATGCTTTTTTTACCTCAAACACAACACCTAGATAGCCTATAGATATTGGCTATGGCCTGCGGCCTAGCCAAACAGCTAGCTGTAGCTATGTCTCCCTTATACACCACCCAAACAACCCTTAAAAAACATCCCTTTTCTCCTTTTTTCTGCGACTACTTCTACCCGACAAAATGAGCTCAATAATAGCCTTATCATGCCCAAAACAACCCTGAAATAGGTCACACTATCACCTACAACAATGTGGCTTTATCATTGAAAAATACCACACTATCTAGGCCTCCTCACATTGTCTCTTGTGCCCTTCAAACTGTGGCTAAGACTCCTGCAATCCTTGCTCTAAATCTGCACTTGAAAAAACCCTAAATGGATTTGTCTGATCCTTAAACTTACCTCAAAAATATGTTGTTCATACAACCCCTCCACGTTGCCTAGAGCAACCTCCTAAACACTATTCCAAGCCTCCTTCTCCACGCAAATTCCATAGCTATACTTATAGATATGTTGCCACAAATGGATGATACAATGACTCGAATCCATCCTCAATATATAACCTTTAAGGTCTCCAACGAATCACATGAAGAGATACATCTACTTGAAATTTTATTCAAGTCCGCCTACTTGAAAATCCAATATTTACTATGTCAACTTCAAAAATTCATATCTTTCTAATGACAACTCTGATTTGGATGATTTTCAATGTGTTGGGATCATCTTTCCGAGCACTATCATCCTCATCTATCACATGCCATGAATCCATCATGGTTTTTCCCCCAAGCACGAAGGGTACCAAAACCCCATACTTGGGTTCCAAGCCCACAAGCTGCCCTTGTGGCGCTTTGTCCTCCAAATCCTGAACCCTAGGGCTTGTATTTTGTAGCATCGCACAGGTCACATATATTAGAAAACTCCATATAGCGTGCCTTCTCCTTTATATTGTATCATTTCCATTATAATCAAAAGAGAGCAAAGAAAACTCACCTTCCAACTCATTTTTCTCTCGAAAGGGTTCCTAAAACATATCTTGGCGTTCTTTGTGATTGACGTGAGTTTGAATTTCATTGTTCTCTATTTTTTGCATTTTATTGATTACATGAATAAACAACAAAATCAATAATATTGTATCTAAAATCTAAAGGTATTAACCCTTCATAGTATATATTTTGGTTTTATTTTAATAGATAAATTGTGATGAGCTGTCCAGTGGAATATCCATGGTAGTTTATATATCATCCCATTGTTATCAGATATCACTATCAACTAAAAGAGTTATGTTTATGTTCCTCTGAATATTTTATCTTATTCTTCCAGTGCTCTCTCTAAAAAGATTGATTTTCTAGGGCATAAAATCCATCAAAAAATTTATTGAGGAAGTTTGAAAATCAGATTTATAAATACACCAAACATTTGCATACAACCAATTAGAAAAGGCTATACTTCAAATAATCTCATGAAATTTTCCACCAAGGACAATTTTCAATGGTTGATTTTGTAGAGAATTGCACATTTGTTGGATAGAAAGAGATATAGAGTGAATAGTGTCATTCTAACCAAATGTCTATACTTATCCATGTCATATATTGACACACACAACTTAATATTAGATACTCAAAGCCCCAATAATAATTGTCATGTGATTAAAGAGTACATTTGTATATTAGTGACGATCATATTCAATAAACACATTTTTTTCAACATTGTTTCAATCTAATTTATGATTGAAATAATGTGGAGTTGAATTAAATCAACATTTATATGGTCATATGGTTTTATAGGTCAAATTAAATCCTCACAACATTCTTTCTACTATGTCACCATCAAAATAAATCGAACTTTAGACTTTTTGGAAATTATTTGAGATCGAGCATGGAAAAGAACACAATGGTCCAAGGGCCTATGTAGAATGATCACTTGAAAGGTGGAAAATCATGAGCCACTGTCAACTAATTTATATCCGCTGATTAATTAGTTTCATGATGTAATTTGAATTTGATCCACGAATGCAATCAATAATTAGGTGATGTGCATGTGTGTATATTTTGTTGTTCAATTAAATAATCTATTTCATTAAAATAATATGTGCTTTAAATTTGTTTTGAAACCAACTCACAAAATAGAAGAAGAGATAGATCAATGAATTCAAAATAAGCCTCTTTGAGGGGACAACCTCCTTTACATTACACAAATGAAGAATTCTTGGATGATTCAAATGACAAAACCTTCTTTCTATATACAGGAGTCTAAGGGGTCACAATATAATCATAGTCGATATAACAATAGTAATGTAAGGGCACAACAATGCTAATAGCGGGCTTCTATGGGGAACAATAATAACAATATGGGGATTACATGGACACAACAATAACAATAAGGGGGTTGAACTAATAACAATAAGGGTTAACACTAGTAGTATAGGGACCTAACATGCCCCTCTCCTCCAAAAAAGTGTTGCCCGTAAATCTTAAGTAGTTTTGGATGCTTCTGTATTAAATTATCATCCTCCCATGTGGAATCTTCAACATGTAAGTTCTTCCACTTGATGATATAATCTGAAATTGATCAATTTCGTATCTGGCAAGTTCTTGATTCTGTGACTGCTTCAGGTTCCAATATGATTTTTCCTTCCTCGTCAATTTCCTACAATATTGTTTGAACTGGGAGCTTGTCACCTATAACCTTCTTTCAGTACGAAACATGGAGAACTAAGTGCACTAGGGAAGATGCAGGAAGCTCCAATTTATATTCCATAGTGCCAATCTTGTGTAACACCTTGTACAGACCATAGTACTTTGGTGATCATTTTTTATCCTTCTTAGCTTGCTTGAGGGACATTTGTTTGTATGGTTGTAGCCGTAAAAATACCTAGTTTCCTACATCAAAAATTCTTTTGTTGCAATGTTGATCTGCCTTTTCTTTCATTCGATTTTGCCCCAAAGTGAGGTTATCCTTTAAGAGCTGGAGAACTTGTTGTTGACGCTCAATGTAATCTTCCACTTCTTGAACCTTAGAATGATTGTCCAAGACTTTTTGGAGATCTATAGAATTAGATGATTTTGTTGTTTGAACCTCTAGTGAACATAATTGTGAAATTACGCCCCATTTTTCTTTCTTTAGAAGCTTTGTCATGTTGTTAGAGTTGATTATATTTCCTAGTTTCAATGTGATACCCCTTAATTCAACTTCCTTTCCTTCCCAAAAAAAGTTCAAGAATTTTTTTTGAAAATTAAAAACGATCGTACCCAAAGATTGTAACCATTGGACTCCTAGTACAACATCAACACCACCCATTGGAATGGAAAGCATTGTACTTGTTATCCATGATAACCACTAGAAATAATTTTTAGTTTTATTAGTCAAGGTCTCCAATCACTAATATTTGCATCTATCTTATGTTTTTCTGAAAGAGGTTATATGCTTTACATTTGGAGATTAAAGAAAGAAGGACATGTCTATTCTAATTTTTGGATAAATTCCCATATTGTCTAAAATCCATTTCTCTCACTCATCCCATTTCATTTGTAGATCCATTTCCAACTCTAGCCGTAATCCCTTTTTATTTCTAACTCTAGCCGCATTTCCATATTTTCCTTTGTAATACTTCAAAACCTTCATAAAACATGCCATAATCCTTTTATAAGGCTTAGACCCAAAAACATATCATTGTCAGCCCTTTTTCCTTTTGTGATTGCGATATCGCATATCACAAAATATTCCCACCTATCGCAATTAAGTTCCTCCTTCTGCTGGTCAATTGTGATATTTCTTTCCCCACTGATATCGCAGATGCCTTCCACTCGCTGATTGTGATATCGTCCCACTTTCTAATTGGCCCCCTCCACTGATATCGCATATTGCAAAATCCTCTGCCGATTGCGATATCACAAGTCTTTCCTCCACCTTACCGATTGCGATATATGTTTCCATTGCCAATTATGATATCCCTCCTCCTTGCCGATTGTGATATCTATTTCCACTACCGATTGTGATAGCCATTCTCTCACAGATTATGATATCACAATCGAGCATTGCAAAATCATAAGTTCCTCCTCCTTGAAGTCCTTTTTGTCTTGCGATTGTGATGTGAGAGAACCCTATCAGATGCTATATTTTATGTGATGAGTTCTATAAACCATCACGTCCAGAAAATTGGGGAAGTACCATGAATCAATGTTAAAAGTAGATTCTCCTATGTTGTGATTGTGATGTAAAAAGGCCCAGATCAACGACCTAGGTTAAATCAACTCGGATAAATAGCCCAGAGCATGAATATTAAAATATCTATTCCACTTTCGCTCCGTGAGACAACGAGGGTATCTTTTGGCATTTCTTCAGCGGCATGGTCATTAAACGAAATGCAAGAAAATAGGGAAGAAAGATACAAAGGGCAGCGAAATATAGACAAAAGTGAGGCACTCTCAGAACATCTTACCAAAATCAACACAACAAGATTTCGAAGAGCCAGATGTTCGAGTTTCAACAAATACAATGCGACGCTACAACAATTTGATTTTCCTAAATAATTGTAACTGTTAGATAGGTTATGTTCATACGACTCCCGTTTGTAGTCAAACTCTATTGTAACATAAATTCCTATGAAGGCTCAAAGTTTTGTTAATTAGATAGGATTAGATCTCACAGATATCGATGGAATCTAGCCCAAGTGGCAGATTTTGTAAAAGAGATCTTTGTCTATAAATATGTAGATTCTCAACTCTGCAAGGGGGGGTAGATGTAGTGAGAAAACCATTGCTGTATTGTTTTCAATTAATAGAAATATAGTTGCAACATACTCCATTTTAACCTAAGACTCATTCTGATTTCATTCTTATCCTATCATGCTCCTTTGATATTAGTTTTCAGAGTTTATTTGATTACTTGGAATTCAATGTTGCATTGCTCCAACTTCCTGCAATTTGTTGTGTATGACTGTGGGTGTCCATTTGTATCAATTTTAAAGCCATAGATGCCTCAATTTCTATTAAACACTATTGTTGATCATAATTTATTTTAATTTGACTCCATGCCCAATGGTGGCAGTCATCACATTTTTCTTATCTTACAAAATCACAAAAAGAGATTAGAGTTAGTCATCTAAATTTTGAGTTTATCACAAGCCATTTTGTAAATATTTTGAGAGAGCCCCATCAGATTGGAAGGGCTAACTTCCAATCAAAAACTAGTTTGAAATAGTTACGATGGGATGAAGGGTTGACACATCCCAACCCCCACCAACCCGATTGATAACAGGACTATTAAATACATATTCTCCCATGGATAGCTTGATATTATGGCACTTTCCTGAGAAATGTATGGTTCCTCCTTTTGCAACCATCACTTGACACTTTGGTGCTGGATATAGGAAGCAATTCAAATCCTTGGCTATCTTACAATGAATAAAATTATGGGTACTACCTGAATCAATCAACCTTATTACCTAGTTTCTTCTTGATATGTCCTTCTATCTTGAGAGTTTGAGGGGTGGTAATTCTTGTCAATGCATTACAAGATATGGGCAGATTCATTTCTTCTTTTTCTGGTGTTGGTTCCTGGTGTATATCCTCTTCTTTTGACATTTCTTGTTCCTATTCTTCCTCTTCTTCGCAATCAATGTAAATTAATTTCTTCTCAACACACTTATGACCTTTAGTGTATTTTCTATCACAACTGTGACAAATCCCTTTTGCTCTTTTTTCTTCCAATTGTTGTGGTGTCAACCTTGTAGGTTGTGGAAGGTTAGGAGTGACAACAGTTCCATATTTGAAGTTGTGAGTGATAGGATTCCTTGTTGCCATAATTTTTATTTCAATATTTCTTGCCAACCTGAATTCCTTCTCCAATGAATCAGGTTCCCAAAGACGAACCTCATGTTGGATGTTATCTTTTAGAGTTCCTATGAATACATCAATCCTATGCTCCTCTGGAATATCATTTACCCTTATATTCAAACTTTTGAAGTCCTCAATGTGCTCCACCATTGAACCCTTTTGTTTGAGATTTATCAATTGACTAAAGAAGGTGTTGTTTTTTGCATACTCATAATATTCTATCATTTCCTGCATAAAAATTGACCAAGTGACAATTTGTTTATGAGAGAAAAGCCATCGATACCATACAAACTAGTTGGGTTCCAAATATAAAGTTGCAATGCGTACTTTTTGTGTGTTTTACACATTATGGATATTGAAAGGTTGCTCCATATGTAGTATCCATGTTATGGGATTCTTGCCATCAAAATTCCTCGTATCGATCTTTGGAACATGGTGGATCATGAGTTTCCTTTACTACCCCTTCGACATTAGTAAGCATTTCTTGTATAAACTTTGTCAAATGTATCTTCAAATATTCCATGTTGCCTTTAATATTTTCTTCTATACCATCCATATTAGCTTCCATTCCATTTTTTAAACCATCCATCTTAGCTTCAATTACTTTTTGTGAGAGCGAAATTTGTTGCACTTGGTATCGTAATTTTGATATATCATGTTGCATTTCTTCCTCTTCTTCATATCTCATGGTAGAGATTTCTGGTTGCTTACTAGGTGTTTCTATTTTATTTCTTCGGGTCATAAATTAATGATAATTATGCTTCATAATGCCCTTTGAATCACATCAAACTACTTTCTCAAACAAAACTTATGCAAATTTAAAAAAACCACATCTTTTTTTTCTCTCTTTGTATTAGATCGATATTGAATCTGATATATCTCTGTAATTTGGATCCCTGAGTTCTAAAATTACATCCTGTGGTATCCCTCTAAGTCCTCTTTCCAACCCCACAGGTCTGATCGAAATCAGATTCGTCAAGTAAGAGTTATGCCCAATCTCCCACGATGACCTGATTATAAATTGGTTCAGTAAAGCGAACTTGTATGAAGTGCCATGTGTCACTGGTTCCACCTTCTGCCCTGAAGGCGAACTTGTACCCAAAAAAATAAAGTCTGTCCTATTTCTATTATTTTTTACAAAATTTGAATCTGATGCTCAGAGAGAAAGTTATGACGATTTTCCCAAGGTCACCTGTTTGCGATCGAATTCGGGAACCTGCAAAAACCCTAACTTCCTTAGATCCTATCTCGAAAAATATAGTGAACCAAGATTTGAATTTGGTACACAAGGTTTAGCACGATTTATTCTAAAAGGGTTTTAATTTTAGCTTCTGAATTTGCTTTGAAAACAATTTATAATGAAAATTCTAGGATGACCTGTTTGAGATGGAATTTTGGAGCCTGCAAGAACCCTAACTTTCTCAGCTCATATCTCTGAAAATATAGCGAGACGAGATTTGAATCTCAGACACGAGGTTCATCGAGATTTTGGTTCAAATCAGTTTTAATTTCAACTTCTGAAACTTCGTAGAAACAAAGTTACAATGAAAATTCCACGATGGCTCGTTTGAAGCAACGAAATCCTAGAATCCAAAGATTTGATACCAAATGTTATGAAATCAGCTCACAAAATAGAAGAAGAGATAGATCAATGACTTCAAAATAAGCCTCTTTGAGGGGGAAGCCTCATTTACATTACACAAATGAGTAATTCTTGGATGATTAAAATGAAAAAACCTCTTTTCTATATATAGGAGTCTAAGGGGTCACAATATAAGCAGAGCCGACATAACATTAATAATGTAAGAGCACAACAATAATAATAGTGATATTTTATGGGGCACAATAATAACAATAAGGCTTAACACTTGTAGTATAGGGGCCTAACAAAATTTGATGATGTATTTTATTGAATGTTGTATTTGTTAAGTTTTAAATTAGTTCTTATGCCATAATATGGAATTGAATGATCAATTTATGAAGGATCTATGTTTTTTTTACAAGTTATTTGACTTCTCTAGATATTACTTCAGGCTTGACCTGTGGCTCAAGAAATCGTGACCCAAGGGCATCTAGGTCGTCAAAATCACCGGAGGATCGCACTCGACCTCGGCTACACTAGCCTTTAATATGGCTATATTTTTTTCCACAGAGTTTTGAACCAATGAGCTTTATATCACAGATTGACTTAACAATAGACACCATCACCATCTATTTTATACCCTGTGGACATGACAAATTTATGTTTGAAATTAAAAGATATGATTTATTTATAAATTTGTAAATAAACCATATATTTCAATTTAAATTGAGTTCTCAATAAATTTACATTAAAGAGCCATAAAGAGATCTTCAATTAAAAAACTAGTGCTCGTTCTTAATCTTGTCATCTACAAGTTTGTGATTATTATCATTTTAAAAAGTGTCATATTAAAATAACAATAAGAATCTATAAAAATCTCCAACCTTTTGAGAAATTAAGTTCATAAACCAATGGTCTATAAGGTAGATATACACTACGAAAAATTAAAGTTTATCTTTCGAGATGAAAGCTAAATTTCAACGTATATTTTTGCTTTAATATAAATTGTTGTTTGATTTCTTGCTTCAAGCTAAATTGCTTAGTTGATGTTTATTGCTTACATGTATTGTGCCCATAAAAAGTTGTACACATAACAATACATATTAATGGTGCATGACGTTAGCTTGATATTTTATAATGCCAATAAAATGTGTATTATGTCACAAGCTAGCAAATTTTTAATAGCCGAAGCCTACAAACAACTCAAAAATTAAAATATTTGAGAAACACCACTACAACAGAATAGGGAAATAGCACCTAAAATTGCGTTGGAATTTAGTATTTTTTAGTTAACGAATTGGGCACCTTTCTCGACACAAAAATGGCACCACCATGTATGTTTATATTTTCGCCATATTTTTCGCCGTAAATTTCTCCAGAAACAACATCAGAAATAGCACCAGAAAAATAACACCATTAATAATGCTTGAAATAGCGCCCACAATTTTCCAGAATAACATCATGAGTAATATTAGGAGAAAATTCATAAATAACACATAGAATAGCGCTAGAAATAGCGTGAGGACTTGCTTCCAATTTTTCTCCTGGTTTGTCTTCCAATTTAACGTGCAATTTTGCTTCGTGTTTTTCTTCTTGTGCGACTTCCAATTGTATTTCTAGTGTGGCTTCCAATTTTGCTTCTAGCCTAGCTTCCAATTTTTCTTCCAGCGTGGCTTCTAACTTTTCTTTTAACATGGCTTCCAATTTTTCTTCTAGTGTGGCTTCCAATTTTGTTTTTAGTTTTGCTTCTAGTGTGGTTTTCAATTTTACATCCAATTTTTCTTCTAGTGTGGCTTCCAATTTTGCTTCCAGTTTTGCTTTCAATTTTGCTTCTAGTTTTACTTCTATTGTGGCTTCCAATTTTGCACCAAGTTTTGCTTCTAATGTGGCTTCCAATTTGGCTCCATTGTTGCTTCTTTTTTTGCTTCCAATTGTAGGAAATAATGCCAAATTGAGCGCCAGGTGTATTGCCAGGTGCTGTTTAGTTTCTTATTGCCTTCCAATTTTGCTTCCCGTTTTGTTTCTAGTGTGGATTCCAATTTGGCTTCAATCGTTGCTTCTTTGTTTGCTTCCAAAAAAAGTTTTTTTTTTTTTTTTTTTTAATTAAATAATATATTTTTTTATTTAATTAGTTAAATATATCATGTCTCTCTTAAATAATTTATATGATTATACATCATATGAATGCATTTGAAATATTCTATATGATAACATTTATAAAGGAATTTTAGGGAAATAGACATCCATACAAATTAACAACATCATTATACTTATTAAGTCTCCATCAAAATAGAATTTGCATCCATAATATATAAAATAACAAGATAATTATTGCAACATGATTACCATCTATAATTAAAACAAGCGAATCAAATGTTTATAAATTAAGTGAATTTGACAACATCCATCATGTGCAGTAAATCAAAACCATCGTATGTAATAAATATGCATCCAAATCATCAACCACTTTCAACATATAAAAATTGAAAAGTCAATACTGAAAAGATTATCATCATATATGTCTTTGGAGACTCTTTCATTACAGTTCAAAAATGTATCAAATTCAATCATTGCAAGGACCCAAATACAAGACCAACTTTAAAAAAAATTCAATTGATCATGGATAAATTTGAGATTTTGGAGCTTTGTCATATCAAGAGAGAGAACAACACTTTGGCGGACTTTCAAGCCAATGAAAGCGTAATTTTTGGTTCAAGGCGACTTGATGGAGGAGGGCGGCATAACAACTATATGTCACATACCATGATTGCTCATAACTTGAGGATCTCAAGATGCTTAAAAGTAATTAAGGAGGATAATCTGACTGACTGAGGTTGCATAAATTTGGTATTCATTTCACGGTACAAAATCTCATCAATGATTGCTCCAACTGAATGACATTTCATTCATCCAACATATGGTTAAACTTGAGGATTAATGCTAATCACATGGCCAGGTGGGATGTCGTCGGCAAAGGATTTGATATTTCTGTGGCCGAGGAAGAATGTCTCAGTTCGACCATGTGTGTTTATGGTTCAAACCAAAAGAAATGAATTCATAATTGTTAATGTGAACAACATTAAACTTGAAGGGACTCCCCCCATCGTCATTTTCGAGTTCAAGTCTGGATATAAGATGACAGTTGTGTAGAATTCATGCACAATGGCTCTCCATACATTCTTTCTGAGCCAAATATATCATGGTATCCTCATCAAGAAATGGCGCTGGTAGCTCCCTAGATGAGATTGACTGGGTTTTTAAGCAAGAAATCAAGTAGATGATCTCTGGGACAAGTGGGCAAATAATTTTTTAGGCTCAATCTCATTTCACCCTGGTAACGGGTTAGTTGGAAGGTCTGAGAAAAGAGGTTGAAATTGTGCAAGCAACGATGGAGGTAATTATATTCAAGATAGAAAATCTTGATTACAAGGTGGAGAACTCTGAGGTCAATGTGCAGAATGCATTTGTTTCAGTGTTAAAAGAAATATTTGACCTCGATGATAGCGATGAATAGGATATGGTTATTGGTGAGGGGGGGGCTCTCCCTCCAGTGTTTCCCAAACAACAAGAGGTGGAGCAGGAGCAAGGGTAGCAAGGAGCAACATAATTATTCCTGTAAGAGGAAGCCGACAAGGATTGTAAATAAGGGTCAAAGTCAAAATTAACATAATTGATGAGCTTTCGTATTGCAATAAGAATGTTGAAACTCCCAAGGCTACCAACCTTAATTATCAACCCGCGGTTCGTACAAACTTAAGAGGTATCAGCACTATATGTGCAACATATAATGTGTCATTCCTCTGTTTTTATGATGTAATGGAGTGCATGTACTGAAATCAAATCCTAAACTTATTGCAGAAAATGAAATGCTCGAAATGGAAACTTTAACCTATTGCAAGAAATAAAATATAAGGAAAGAAACCTATTCTAATTGCATAAAGTATATATCATGGAATAAATGTTAATCGTTACATTTCAAAGAGTTTATATCCATTGACAGAGTTCCTTGGATGTGGAAATTAATAAAATCATTAATATATTCCCATTTCATAGATTTGTCCATTAACTCAAATTGTTGAAATGTTTTGCATGGGTAAAGAGGCAAGTCCTAAGTGGTATTTAGTCTTCCCTGATAATTGATTTAGAGCCTAGGGGTCATGATTCAACCCTAAGGGACCAAAACCAATATTTTGAGAAAATCTGGGCAAATATATACATGTTGGAAGAGTACTACAAGAAACATCAGATTTACTACAAGAAACTATAATTTACCAAATGACCAAGCAAATCAAATCCAAATTGGATGGGACAATTTTTTTTATTGACTAGAATATATTAGGCCTCCATTCAAGTGGAATCACTAAAAAAGACCTATGTTAACCCTTGCTAAAAAATAGCAAAAAATTACTAGTTTAAAATCTAGAAATTCAAGAACTAATGAGCTAGTAAATCTATCAAATGCCTAACCTAATCAAGTGAAAATGCAATGGTGTAATTTTTTATTAACTAGAATGTTTTTGTGATCTAATGCAAGTGGAATTAAGTCGACTGAAAATTGTTAGCATGCTTTGAAAAATAGCAGAAATTTATTGTTATTTGCCACAAGGGACTTCCCAAAATCTAGATTTGAGAAAAAACAAACTAATCCAGGTAGCTAAATAATTACTATGACCTTCCAAAGTTGTTCCAATGATGAAATGATGTTTGTGATCTTTTAAAATAACTTACTTCAACCATTTAACCCAATCCTACAACAAGAAATCATTAATACTAAATGCAGAAATAGAAAGAAACAAGAACAAGAGATGCATGTGAATAAGAAGTGAAAAGAAGAAAAGTAAATGATACAAAAGGGCTCTCAGGCTCCTGGGATGGCCAGACCCAAGGAGACTTAGATTCGTATGAAGAATACCAAGGTTTAGAAGTTGAACATGAGACCAATATTCATTATTTCCATCAATACAATTACATCCCTGCAGAAAATGAAAGCGGAGCTGCAAAAGTATGAGTTCTCTCCACGAGAAGACTAATAAAAATCAACCCCTAGAGGAAAATTCAATTTGGTGCTTATAAAAAATGATTAAGAATCATTCCCCATGAAAGAAGGAACATTTCCCCACCAAAATCCCTTGATTAGTGGATTTGATTCCCAATACTAGGAATTTACATTAAATGACAAGGAACACATTCCTAGATTTTCTCAATCATTAGAGCTCCACAATTTGTGCCATAATTCCAAAATATCTTGTTGATCTATTATTTAATATTGATCCTCCTGTAGTAGGGAGCAGGTCTCTAGATTATCTCCTCCTCTAAATCTCCATAATCTGCCCAATATTCCACAAAAATAAATAATATTAGGCACAAATATACAATTATCCATAAACCTTCCTAATGAACATATCAAAGTTAAAAACATATTATGTAATGCGAAAAGAGAGGTTTAATGTGTTGAAGGATGGTCAGATGGGCCTTAATTTATGTCTAATTTAGAGGAATAAGTCTTCATTTATGTCTAATTAGAGGTCCATCAGACCCCCCGTTGAAAGTGTTGTTCATCCTCTAAGAAACTCAGTGACCTCATTGTGCTTCATTCATGGCCCCGGTGGCCTCTCTCTTGTGCATTCCTCAGTCCTCTCTTAAGAATCTTGGTTTTAAGTTCTGCAAGGACAAGCACAAAAATGTAGTGGTCCTTTTCATGATTGTTTAACAATCTTTCAAACAAAAAAAACATAACTTTCCTCTTTACAAGTGAGCTATGTTGGCTTGTAGATCCATTTCATTCATATCCTCTCCCTTGAAACCTTCATTCCATTTTCACTCATTTTTCCAAAATTGTTTATGCATAGAAAAAATAAAAGTGTTTCTTGAGACCATTAGTCTGCCTTCTCCCCTTTATTCAAGATGAGTTCTTGAATAACTTTCAATTTGGCAAGGTCTTTCACATCCTTTTCCAACCTTCTGCTACATTTTCCACCATTTGGATACCTATGAAACCTTCAAAACACCTTTAGATGAGAACTAGGACATCCTGTACTAATTCCTATAGTAATTCCAGGAAACCTTGTAGCAGCCTGTAGTAACTACAGGAAACCCAGTAGCAGCCTGTTTAAGCCTTTTTTGAGTAGAAATGATAGCCTGAGCCTACGGTAGGCCCTCAACTTGACTTCCATGCATTTCTCCCCTTTCTATAACATCTTTTAGGCCTTGGAGAAAAGCTAGAAAGAGATTAGAGACCTCTTGGAAAGCCTCTTTTCATCACTACAGTATGAGTTCTATTTTGATGGTGAATGTCTTCTTGCCTTTTGTTGTCTTCTTCTTCTATTTTGTGGCCTAGATGATTGACTAATGGCTTGGGAGTTCTCTATTTTGATTAGGTCTCTCTTAGGCACTTCTATTTTGGGTTTTAGCACAATTTGTTCATTTCTTCTGTCTTGTAGCAGCATTCTGTCTTCCTATAACAATCATTCCTTCTCTTTCAGGGTCTTCTAATTGACTGAGAGTGATGAGAAATGATGTAGAGGGGTTGGAGGATGATGCTAGGGCTCAGAGGGAGTAGTGTAGGTTTGTGGAAATGGAGAGGATGTGTTAAGTGTGTTTTTCAAGAAAATTTTAGGGTGAGAGAGAGTGTAGGGTTTGTTCTTGAAAATAATTAATTTTTTTCTTATGAAATGGGATGGATGAATGATGGATAGATAGTGGATATGAAGTGGAGGGCTTAGAATGCTGTGGTGACTTGGCCTTTGCAGAAATTTCTTCTTTTAAGTATTTTCTCTATTCCTCGAAATCATCACCCTTCATAATTTGGATTTTCCACATTTCATGAGTGAAGGAGTGAGTTGAAATTAACTAGTTGAAGGTAGTCGAGACTGCTGACCTATCCTTAGCTTATAAACCCTCATCTTTGATGTATTAACAACAAATTTTTAAATATAATATGCTCAAGAGAAGAGGTCAAGAATATTGCATACCTGTACCTACCTGATGGTTATTGGAGAGGTATGCATGCTACTGCTCAGTTGATGATCGATCCATGGTCCTCTAGAGGTGATAATTTCCTTTATTTTCTTCTGCATAGGTCTTCATAGCATGGTAATTCTAAACCTTTGTATTCTAATTACCATGAGAAAACTATCTTCGTCAAATATGGCCTTCTTAAAGTGTTGTCTTGGCCATGGGTGATGTTCACCTTCCCTGTACCTTATTCCACCATTAGACACATTTCCCACACTTTATTTCACCTTTCGTACCTTCCTATAGCTTTCAGCCTATTTCTTATAATAAACTAAGACACCGTGTAGTACTACAAAAAACCTTGTAGCAACTTGTTTAAACCCATATCTCCCAAATGGTATACTGGATTGATCTGAAATTTTCTAAGCATGTTTCCATCATCCTTATGTACCTTCACATAGAAAAAATTGGCCAATAGATGCACAAATCTCGAGAAAAAATAAAAATGGTTGAAGTTGATGGAGGTCGATTTCTTGGAAACCGTGTACTAGAATTTGCTGAAATTTCTTAAGCATGTTATCATCATCCATATGCATATCCCCATGAAACAGATTTGAAAATGGATACACGAATATCGAGAAGATTAAAGAATGGTTGTAGCTGATAGAGGTCGATTTCTCGGAATCTTTGCACTAGAATTTACTGAAATTGCTTGAGCATGTTACTATCAACCAATGCATATCCACATGAAACAACTTGGAAAATGGTTGCATGGTTTTCAAAATATGACAAAAAAAATAATGCTCTATGTATTTATGTTTCTTGTAGTAAAACAAATTCTTCCTGAAGTATTTTAGGACAACAAGGAAAATGAATGGGAAAATCTTGGGAATGATGGGTGGATGGTGGAAATAGATGAGGGTGATGGATTGGCATGGCCTTGGTCTTGTTGGAGCATTTGAGCAAAAGAGAAGAAAGTCAAAATTTGACTTCTTTTTATTAGGCTTGTGATCAATTTTTCTTTTGGCTAACTTGTTTTTGTTGCTTGCAGAGGTTGAAGAGCACTTGCATTCATGAGAGAGAGTACATGGAGCAAAGATTTTTATTTTTTCTTCTAAACCTACTAGCTGTCTCAATGAGGTTTTCAACTAGTAGGTTTGCCTAGGCACCTCAAATGAAGTTTTCACCTAAGATTTTTCTTTTTTCTCTTTTTTTCAACCCATTGACTGCCTCATGGAGGTTTTCAACCAATGAGCCAATCTCAGGCGCCTCAAATGAGGTTTTCACCTGAGATTTTATTTTTTCTCTTATTTTTCATTTTTTATTTTTTTTCCTATCCTTCTCTACTTCAATAAAAAAAATCATTTTCAAGTGTAGGAATAATTCCAATGGACCCATGTGCACATCAAGGTGACAAATAAACTGATGTGTAGGCACGCAATATATGATTTGACATGTACCTAAATTTCAGAGACCAAATGCTTTGACTTTGAAAATATCAAGTAAAGTTGAAGAAGAGAGTGATGCTCCATCTTGTTGATTTTCTGGAACCAAACCTCAAAATAACTTTGATGCCCTTGGTTTGCTTGCTTATTTGGATCATTCTTCATGTATTCTTCTACCATGATCTTCAAAACTTCCTCTTTTTGTTGATTTTTCTCTTGAATACGTGGAGAGCAATGTAAACTTTGAAACTATAAACTCAAAACGAAAAATCTAGCGAAAAACTCCCCCAAAAACATGAAAAATCAACTTGAAAATGAAAAGTGTTGATTAACACTTTTTTTGTTCTAGGGTAAATTTTCAACATGTTTTAAAAATGACAATGAAAACCAATTTTTTGTGCAAAAATTGTGCAAAAAACCCCTGAGAACAAAAGTGTTGATGTTGAAATAACATCTGTTTTTTTTTTTAATGATAAATTTTCAATATTTTCAAAAAATGGCATAAATGATTCTATCATGACTCCAAAAAACATTAAAATTTCAAAAGAATAATAAAATCATAAATTAAAAATTTAAAACAATGAAAAAAAGAAGAAAAGTTAAAAAAAAAAACAAAAAGTAAATAAAAATTATATATTAAAAAAAAACATAAATTTAAAAAATGACAACAAAAAACCATCTAAAAAAAAACTAGCAATTGTCCCAAAAGGTGCAAAGAGAGACCGATAAGATTATTAAATTGGAATTGTTGAATTTTTCTAGAAGAGTTAATTGGTTTGTGGAAAACCTTGTTTTCTTGGACTGGATCATTGTAGAATTACTTTTTTTTAGATGTTTTGTTTATATCTATATTACAAGGAACACATTGAATGTCTTATTTCATCTTAGAGTAAGTTAATTACCCAAAATTAAGAGGTTAAGTTAATTACCCAAAATCAAGAAACCTCTTTAAATGGCCAAGCATATACGAAGGTTGCTAGTGACCAAGGCAATAACCACCATGACTATCCCCTACCAATATATTTCATTGAAAAACATAATTGTATATTGCATTTAGAAAGTCAAAACATAATATTAGAAAACATGTTGATATATTGCTATTAAAAATTTAATTCCATTAGAAACCATGATATTATTATTATATTTTATAAAGAATAATATACATATATAGAATGATACTACATTAAAAACCATAATTGTATATTGCCATTAGAAAGTCAAAATATAATATTTGAAACCATGCTAAATATGACATTACAAATGAAACCTACTAGAAACAAAATGATGTAAACTATGGAGTAAGCATTTCATACCAATCCATGATACAGAAACAACAGAGCCAGCGATGACAATATCGGTCTTCATAGCTACTCTGTAACTGGGAACAGCTTTGTCCTTCAACACCTTTATACCTTGTCTGGCAAGTTCGGCCATAAGGCCACCCTTCTTACTCAATGCTATAGCAGAGACTCTTCCTCCACAACTCAAAATTTCAGATGCAAGTTCCATCATGGCAAGGGGAGCACCAGTCATGGACAATTCATGAAGTGCCACAATGAATGAACTTCCTCTCACAACATGCGCAAACAAGCCTTTTCTGTTGCATGTACCATACCTTTTTCTAGAATTCCATCCCAAAACTCTGTCTTCAATTTTATCAAAAGGTCCAACCAAGAGACCAAAGGAAGTATTTCTTGCAACTCTAGCAATTTGTTACTTCTGTTTTGATTATGGTATTCTTCGACACTGTATTATTTCCTTTGACCATCGTTCCACCTTTGCTACCTATCCCAACATTTTCGTGGGAAGTATGATTTGGAAGGGATTCTGCAATATGTCTTAAACTGTCCCGATCTATTGATGAATTAGATGAATTATAACTTCTCCCTGAAATTTTCACTCTATCAGTCTTTTGAAAGGCTTCATTGCTCTTTTTTTGCATTTGACTTTCTACTTTATCGTGTATGACTCCCGGATTACCCTTCCAAAACCATTTTTCCAAACTTATTGGAGACTTACGTTCTAGCCCGGGTTTTTTAATTGTAGAAAGTACTTCACCGTCTGTATTTCTTCTTTCCGTGTTTTCTAAACGACTGGAATTAAACCTCAATGACTGCACATTATGAGGTTCCGTTTTCTTTACTCCATCGAAAACGGCGTGATATTTAACCAAAAGATGGCTTCCCAAATCCTAATCAGCATCAACTCGAGACTCAAATCCGCTAAACCCTTCTCTCTCTCCACTGTGAGCCCATTTCGATTGCATATGAAACCCCAGGTAGCTCCATAACCCAATTATGACCAACCACGGCAGCAGGCACCGGCCTCGAATCCACTAAAGAGGACTTTCATAAAATTTCACATCTTTTCTTGGAGTCCTGCTGGATTGAGACTTCTGAAAAGAAGGAGAACTACGAGTAGTCAACCTACCTGACTGCGTAGCCTTCAAACTGCTACTGACCCGCAAGGAAGGAGGCCGTACTACATTTTCGAGTAAATCACTTCGATTTTTTTCCTCCTCCTAACTGTTATCGACTTATACTGAGATAAATGAAGATCCTTATGAAGAGTTGCTATCTGCTAATACTAAACGAAAACATTGTGTTCTCTTCAAGAAAATGTTGGCATTATGGCATAGGTTTGATGCTATGGCTCTGGTGTTGTCCTTGATGGCAACTCAACTTGGTGACAGATCTCAGTTCAGGCATCCAGAAATAAGAAAAAGTCATATGCGCAGGTTCATCTAGACGAAGACGTGTATACATGCGGTTTATACGTTACAAAAGCGCGTATATGTTGGGGAACTTACTTTTGGTCCATGGTGGTTAATTCTTGGGATTTGAACCTGTTGTTTTGGACCATGGCGTCTCGTTAGATGTGTTGATCCCTAGTTTTTGGGTTCATGGTATTGAAATTTTATGGTTTTGGACCATGGTATTGTGGAAGGCCTAAGACTATAAAAGAGGAAGGAGATCTTATGGCAAATGATCAACTGAATTATCATTGAATATCTGATAAAGTGCTCGAGCTGGTACATTGGTAATTGGTTCATGATGCAAATCTGGATCTGAATGAAGGAGGAACCTTAGTGCAAAAAGAAGGATAAGTTCTCTTGATGGGTCATAATCTTTAAACTTGATTGATGGTATCTTTGTATGATTTTGATCTGCTAGATGTGACGCTTGCCTGATCTATAAGTCTGATAATATGGGTTAATTAGTGATTGAATATCTGAAAGAGTGAATTATCCTTTATAGATCTGTACGTAGGTTCAGTGAAGCGAAGGCGCGTATACACGTAGGTTCAGTGAAGTGAAGAAGCGTATATGTAGGTTGTTCCATATGCAGAAGCGTATGCACGCAGGTTTCAGGCTGTTAAAGTAGCGTATATATTTTGAGTTGTGACCTTGCTGCTTCTGTTTATTACTGCAGTGTTCTGCGTTCAGATTTTAGTGTGTGGTTTCTGGTACTGTGTTTTTGGTACATCTATCAGAGAAGTATCTACTTGATTCAAATCTAATTGGTGAAAAGGAGATTGGTTGATTCTTGATGATTGATTAATGTTCATGGATCCAGTCTGAAAATTTATGAAACGTGGTCCCTGGAAGAAAG
>APFE031589280.1:3655-26151 GCA_000404065.3 Pinus taeda | reverse complement strand
AGGCATGGTTGCTTGGGATTAAGAAGTTCTTTGATCTACATGATTATATACAGAACATGAAAGATATGATAGATATTTTCAGCCTCAAAGGGAAAGTAGATATTTGGTGGGAGATGTAAAGCATGTTAGAGGCATCGGGACATAGGAGTTGAGTTGGCATGAGTTTAAAAGACTCTTCAGGAAGAAGCACTTGTCAACGAGATACCATGATGGAAAGGTGAAGGGGTTCTATGGATTGAAGATGGGATCTATGACAAATGACTACACAACTAAGTTCTTGGAGTTGTTGAGGTAAGTGCCTTACCTCAAGGATTATACGACAAAATTTCAAAGGTTCATCAGTGGACTGCCATTAACATTCAAGGATCAAATTGAGTATGATGAGCCTTGATCGCTGGAGGAAGTCATTGGGAAGGTGAAAGCACCATTATGAGAAATTGAAGTTTAAGTCTGAGCCTAAGAAATATTGGAAAGGGAATGACAATACTAAAATAAAGTGACCACCTAAGTGAGAAAGGCCTTATGATGTAGGTGAGAAGGAAAATGTTGCTCCTTACAAGAATTTCAGTACAATAGAGAAGGGATATGGACCTCAGCCTCGAGAGCAAAAAAATAAAGGTAGTGGCAAAGAACCTTTGCAGTGTTGGATTTGTGTCAAAGATCATCGAAAGAAGGACTGTTCATTGTATCATGGTGGCAGAACTCAAATTTACAGTGGTTAGGAGGCGTAGATAGTTGGGGATGTGGGCCAGAGAATTCCTTAGATGTATGTAGCATTTAATAACAAGTAGGAGGATCACCATGCATCCATTATTGAGATGAAAGTTAAGCTCTGTGATTGAGTTGTTTACATTTTGATTGAGCCTAGATGTAATTATAGTTATGTTAGTGTTGACCTAGTGGATAAGTGTGGTTTGAAAAAATAAGTGCATGCAGAGTCTTGGTTGGTGCAGTTGGCTACAACTACTAAGAAAATAGTTCATCATTGGGTAAGAGCTTGTGCATTTGAGCTGAATGGTATGCCTACATTAACACATCTAAATGTGCTTCTATTGGGATCATACCGTATGCTTTTGGGTATGGATTGGTTGTACCTTCACAAGACTAAGGTAGATTGCTACGACAAGGCTATTGAGTGCTTGGATGATGATGGAAAGAAGAGAAGCCTACATCAGTAAGAATGGTTACAACTATGTAGGAAAAGTGCAGTTAAAGGAAAGGGTGTGTATTGTTTGCAGTGCATGTTTACAGGGACAAAGGTAAGGATGTTGAGGATGCAAAAGTGTTGAAGAGGTATCCGGTTTTGCAACAGTTTCAGGGTGTATTTATAGTAGATATTTTAGAGTTACCTCCTCACAGGGAAGTGGAATTTTCTATTGAGTTTGTACCAGGAGAACGCCAACATCAAAGACACCTTACAGGATGAACACTCCAGAGTTAGTGGAACTAAAGTTGGAGTTGAAGGAAATGCTTGGAAAAGGATATATAAGGCCAAGTGCATCGCCTCGGGGTGCACAAGTGTTGTTTGTGAACAAGAAGGATGATACTCTCAGGTCGTGCATTGATTACAAGTAGTTGAACAAGGTAATGACCAAGAACAGGAACCCATTGCCTCAGATTAATGACTTGTTTGATCAGGTGAAGGGAGCAACAATGTTCTCGAAGATTGATTTGAGATCAAGATATAATTAGGTACACATCAAAGAAGAGGACATTTACAAGACTGCTTTCCAGACTATGTATGGGCATTACAAGTTTGTTGTGGTTCCTTTTGGTTTGACTGATGCTCCAACTACTTTCATGTGTTTGATGAATAATATGTTGCGTTCTTATCTGGACAAGTTTGTGATAATATTCATTAATGATATATTGATATATTATAAGAATGAGGAAGATCATGCAAAACACCTAGCATCAATGTTAAGATTGTTGTGAGAACATCATTTATATGCCAATCTTAGTAAGTGCAGTTTCTTTCAGACATAAGATCATTACTTGGGACATGTTGTTTCCAAGGAAGGAATAACAGTGGATTCGGAAAAGATTAGAGCTATCATCGAATGGGCTGCTCCTAGGAATGTGGTTGAGGTCAAATCATTCATGGGATTAGCAGGTTGTTATAGGAGGTTCATCAAGAAATTTTCACAGATGACCTATCCTATTACATCTTTGCAGAGAAAAGAAAATAAATTTGAATGGACAAAGGAATTTGCAGCTAGTTTTGAGCAGTTGAAGCAATTGCTTACAAATGATCCAATTCTAAATATTGCACATCCAGATAAAGAGTTTGTGGTGTGTACAAATTCTTGCAAGAGAGGACATGGTGGACTCTTTATGCAAGAGGGACAGGTGGTATGCTACGAGTTAAGGAAACTGAATGAGCATGAGAGGAATTATGTGACTCATGATCTTGAGTTGGAAACAATCATTCATGCATTGAAGAAATGGAGGAACTATGTTCTTGGTAGGAGGTTTGTTTCGATGAGTGATCACAGTGGGATGAGATACTTGTTTGACCAACCTAATTTGAACGCTAGGAAAGCTAGGTGGTTGGCCATGCTCGGTGAGTTCTAATTCAAGATCAAGTACATTAAGGGTAAGGAGAACAAGATTGCAAATGCTCTTAATAGAAGAGTGTAGGTAAATCATATTGCAACTACGAGTTCATATGGGACAGATTTTCCGGAGTGGATCTTGCAAGAAGGGTAGGAGGATGACAAGTACCAGTAGCTTATGCACAGGTTATAGTACCAGGGTACAAGTAATAGGGATGAGGAGTATCACCTCATAATAGATGGTTTGGTGAGATTTAGGCACAATATCTATGTGTTGGACATTGGTGAACTCAAGAAGCTTATCTTGAGGGAATTTCATATTAATCCGTATTGAAGTCACCCGAATATCATAAGGCTTTGATAGTTGTAAAGAAGTTTTACTACTAGCCGAATCTAAAGCAAGAGGTAGTGGATTATGTCACAAGGTGTTTGGATTGTCAACAGGTACAAGTAGAGTGCAAGTATCCAGGTGGGTTATTGTAGCCGATTCTGATTCCATAGTGGAAATGGGAGGTCATTTCCATGGATTTCATTATGGGTTTACCGAGGACATCTAGATAACATGATTTCATCATGGTTGTGGTTGACACGTAGACCAAGGTAGCTCACCTGATTCCAGTGAATTATACTAATTCATCTAGTGAGGTAGCTGAAGTCTTCATTAGGGAGATAGTGAGATTGCATTGTGTTCCTAAAAAGATCATACTAGACAAAGATGCTAAGTTCACTTTTAGGTTTTGGAAGGAATTGTTTTGTAGGTTTAGAGAACGAGTTGGCTTTTAGTACAACTTATCATCCACAGATAGATGGAAAGATAGAGAGGGTCAATAAGATTATGGAGGATATGCTAAGGATGCATGTTACGCACCAACAAAGAAAGTGGGAAGAGTATCTTCTACTGGTAGAGTTTGCGTATAATAATGGGTATAAGGAATCCTTGAGGATGAGTCTATTTGAGGCATTTTATGGGTGGAGTTGTAATATTACCATCAGCTAGAGTGATCTAGTGAACAAGGTATTTATTGGACAGGACATGTTGGTAGATATGGAATAGGAAATGCAGGTTATCAAGAAGAATCTAAAGGCAACACAATACATGCATAAGAGTTATGCAAATCAACTCAAGGCATTTAAGGAGTTTTAGGATGGGGAGCATGTGTACTTGCACATTAAGCCCAAGAAGAGCTCCTTTAGGATTAGATCATGTGCCAAGTTGGCACCTCGGTTTTGTAGGCCTTTCAACCCTTGAGAGGATTGGACCAGTGGCCTACAAACTTGCAATGCCTTCCATAGTGAAAGTCCATGATATTTTCCATGTTTCATTGCTTAAGAGATATGTAAAGGATGTTCATCATGTGATTGATTGGTCTGTATTGCAGGTGGAACCAGAATGAGAATTCTAGCTAGAACCTCAGTGCATATTGTAGCGGAAACAACTCATGTTCCATAACAAAGCAATAAAGCAAGTTCAAGTGCAGTGGAAGCTCTTTGGGCGCGATGAAGCTACATGGGAGATGGATGATCAGATGTGGGCGATGTATTCTTCATTATTTGTCAGTTGAGGCAAAGGAGTTTTGGTATATGTACATATCTATGTATGGTTGTTATTGTAAATACCACAATGAGTTGTGTTATAAATCTTAAATAAGCAGTATGATTTTCATGTTGTCACGTTTGTCATGTTGCTTTTGGCTTTTCAACAGGTTGTTATTGTAAATACTGCATCGAGCTAAGTTATAAATCTCCATGGGTAGTATGTTTTGGTTTTCAATGGTTTTTCTGGTCATAGGTGTCATAGCACACCGAGGATGGTGTTCCCCCAAGGGGGAGGGGTTTGTGACATCCCCAGGTTAAAATTTCATGTAATAAAGGTTAATAAAGGCAAAATAAGACCAAGGTCATGGGGCACATATTCTAAGTTGAATGTTGGGAAAAACATCCTAATGGGTGTTACTTTTGGTTTATTTATGGATGAGGAAATTGGAAAAGGAAAAGAGGCATTAACTGGCATTAATTTATGAAATAAAGGAAAATCAGAGAAAAGGGAGATGAAAGGTCACATGTTTGCATGAGAGGGAAATTGAAGGAAAAATAGAGGAAAATGAAGAAACATAGAGGCCTCAATAATAAAAAGGCTTATGAGGATCAATTCACAACTTTTGTTAGTTTAATTTTGGAGATCTCTCTATTATCTCATACTCTTGCACACTTAGAGCATTCTTGGAGCACTTTAGCATTAGAGAAAGGAAGGCAAAGGAATGACACACAACAAAAAGAAAAGACAAGGAAATAAAAGGACAAGCAAGGAAGGTTGGATCAAGCAACTTCAACAAGAGGATTTTGTAGGTAACCGGTTGCATGTGTGATTTCCTAGTTGAGTTGTGAGTGCATGGTACATGCATTTGTTCATTTGGTTCATTTTTTGTTATTAACATGGGTTTCACCTAGTTTCACAGTGGTTTCAACCTTGCCTTGCCATGATGTGTTGAGATTCATTTATTGGTTGAGATTTGGATTGACATAAGGTTTTATAACTGGGTGGGGTGGTCTTATGAAAATTCCCAAGGGTTGGGGGTGGAGATGGTTTTCTCTGGGAATCCCTAGACAGGTCGGTGGAGACATGTAAATTCCTCAAGGTAATGATGAAGAAATTATGAGGCATCCAAGCTTGTTTTGGGCCTTGTGATCTCTTGACTGGTTTTGGCAAGATTACGGTAGCCTGAGGGTGGAGGTGGCTTAATATTTGGGAAGCCCTAGTTGTTTATGTCTTGAGATCCCACATTCTTCCTTGGAATATGGCACGAGGGTGTTTGGTTGAAATAAAATTTTGGTTCAGTCCAATCTATGGTTGGGTGGTACGTGGAAGTCCCTAACTTGCTTGGCCTTTACATAAGTTAATAAGAGCTAATTTTCTATTGTATTCTATGAGCACTTATACTTGAGATGATAATTATTTGATGGCTGTTATGTCATGGTTAATAATTTGGTTATATACTAGTTATAAACATGGATCAATAATGTGCTTTAGCTATGGATTTGTTCAGGACTTTATAAGTATATGATGGTTAATTAATGCATGGCCTGACAATTGTTATTGCAGCTATTATGAGAAGGCACTAAACCTTCTTGGTGATTCTCATATAAGGTTCAAACTCCTATGATAATATATGCATTCATGACTTGTAGCTTACATGTTCATTATATGTTTGATGAAATGATTGTCATGGTTTGGCCTAGTTAGGTCAATTTATTGTTCAAGCTTTGTATGTTTAACATCTTCCTTATGTCATTTATCATTTTGAGAAGTCTTAGGGAGTTCTAGGTAGGGGTTTGGAGGTTGGCCTAGAATTGTGGCTCAGATCTCGAGATCGCAGACAATAAAATGAGTAGTTTAGGTCACAATAGAACGAAGCAAGGATTGTGAGTGCAGTTGGAGGCCTTCAACCATATGCATGCAATGTCAAGGGTGCGTTTGGGAGTCTAGGTCATTGAAACAAAGTTTGAGCTTAGGGATTGACCACCTAGAGTGTTTTTTCAACTCCTAAGTGATCTATAGTCCTTATAGGATGTCAGTTTGTGGTCAGTCAGTCTTAGCTTTAGACCCCACTTCCTTAGCTGGAGCTAGGAGGTCGGGTCATGTCATAATAGCACTCTATTTCACATTTACCTAAAGGGCTTGTATAAGCGGGTAAATGTGGGGTGGGGCGTTACATGGTATTAGAGCTGGATATTTGGCTTCAGAGGTTACCTTTGTTGCCAAGGGATTAATTTCCCTCGTAGATGGAAAGATGTAAATGCAAAATCCTCATGAATATCAGAGGTAGAGTGGTAAGCCACTAGTGGAAGTGCACACTCGAAGAAGAAAAAGTGGTTGTATGGTGTTGCATGAATTTGTGTTGAATTTTTGTGTGTTTGCAACACGTAGTTATCGTGTTGTGTTGAGCACTTAAGCAATGAAGTTCAATGTTGTGTGTCAAGTGCGGTTGTGTGTGCATTGATTTTTTTTGTGTTGAAAGTTGTTAAAGTGATGCATGGTAAAATACATGTTGTGTGTGGGCCTATGTAGAGGCACGCATGTGTTCAAGGGCCCATGGTGGAGAAACCTCGACGCTGTTGTGTCCAGTGATCTAGATTTTATCCATTATGTTTTGATGATCATTCCCTTGGTCTCTAGAAACAAGGTCTTGTGTCTGTGCTGTAATAGCGGATTCGTGGAACAAATCGAGGGGTCATGACGGCCACAAAGGGTCGCCTCACTGTTCAAAAATTCATCACAATTGGTAGCTTTGTTCAACAGCTTTGATAGCTTTGGGAGGAAGAGAATAAGAGGATCATGAAAGTGGGGGTCCTAGTTGTGGTACGACCACCAGTGATAGAGCCTTTGCAGGCTTTGGGATTTGCGATGGCGGGGCTCGAAGGCCAAGGCTGATGATGGAGAAGGGAAAATTTGCCAGGCTGATTTTCAAAATGCTGTTAGAGGAATAAAAAACATGACATGGAGATTCCAAAGACCATATTGAATGGAATGGGATGAGTGAAGGACCGAACATGACTGTCAAAGTAGCTAGAATGTTCAATCTAAGGGCTAGTAAATCGAGTTTGAGAATTTAAGACATTAATGGATTCGACTTTATGGAGGAAAATAAAAACATAGCAAGGGTTGGCTTGATCCCAAGTTGAGTGCCGCATAAGATTATGGTGGTGGTAGGGTTCTCGGTTGATTAGCGAATTAAAAACCCAACAAAATGGATGGAATGATGGTGGGAAGCTACACGGAGATTGAATCACGAACGCAAAAGTTGCGTGAAGAAATCATATGAGGTGATGGGGCACGTCACCTGGATAAGGTATGACTTGAAGGAACATATGCTGTTATGAAATTTGTGTTATCTGCATAGTCTGTTGGGTGATATGCATATGATTGGCACATTGAGCGCATTAGTATTTCCAGTGTGAGGATTGGTTTCCTAAATCTCAAGGAGCATGATGTTGTGATGGATTTAGAGGCAACCACTGGACTAGAATTCCATTGATTTAGGCAGTGAGGGGATCAAAATCCTTAGCAACACGCTTATGCCAGTGTTACAACAATGACAAGAAGTTGGGCAAAAATGGAAGGGATGCTACCATACATCTATAAGGGCTTTCAATGATAGAAGAAGTGGTGTTGTTATAATTCTCTGCACCACTCAGATGATTCCTCTAACACTTCAATTTTGGGACCAATTGTTGTGAAGAAAGGGTTGTTGTTTTGTTGATGGAAGTGGGGGTGAAGGTAGATTCAGATGCATATGTGAGAGATATATGTGATTGCGGCTTAAAACCAACATTACAACAATCCTCAAAATAGTAGAGGTGTACATTGAAAGTAACAACGAAGGAGGAGAATTGATGATTGTTAGAAAACATGGATCCAAAGTCACCCCACGTCTTCCAATTTAAATGTGAGGGCCTCTATTAACGATTTAAGCAAAACAATAAATAAATTGATGAGACAACTATCAATTTATGGACACCTATAATACTAGATTAGAGATGGTACAATGCTATAATAACAAGAATGTGCACACTTATTAATAATAGCACGTGTTTTGACCACGATGTGGGAACACAAAGTTGTATATATGCACTCAAGAATACATGCATTGGTGTGTAAGATATCTAATATGGTTAGTGATTTGTGTTTATTTAGGAGTATTGATGGGTATAGTTAATTCAAAGAGATAACTATGGAAGAGGAGAGAGGATGGAATAAGGAATAGTAACATTATTATTATTATTATTATAGAGTCAATTATTGCATGTAAAAATGCATATTGTTGTAAGACCTCATAAGGCATTTGTACCCGTGGGAAATTTCCAGTAAAATCTGTGTTTACACTTAGGTGATAGGGGAAATGTTGGGTTAAAATATACCACAAATATAAACTTTGAGGGGGGTAAGGGCCAGAGTGAGTGGGCCTTAATCACTTGGCTGGATTTAGTCAAGAAAAACCCCAAGTCAAGGATTTAGTGGGGATTTTTAGGTAAACTTGAATTGAGGAAAGACTCAAAGTTGAATGGGTCGAATGGTAGTGGATTGGGCATGTGGTTTAGTGTACCCATCGTTTTCTTCCCACAGGATTCATGAAGCCTTTAAAAGGCTTGGAATACTTCATTGTAACCGGGTTAGGGATGCGAGTGGTGAAGGATTTCTTGGCCATCTTGGCTAGGGTTTTAGCCAAGGACCAATGGAATTCCATTGGCTGGGTTTTTCCCCGAAGTTGGGGTTTTCCTAGGGTAAACACTAGTGTTTATGTTGTTGTTTATGGTTTAATGTTCCTCTCGATAATTTTTTATTTTCTCTCAGGTAATATTTAACAATCCCAACATCTTGTTAGTAGAAAAGCCAATAAACCATAGTTGCTCGACAATATTATTTTTCCATTAGTTAACAACTATTACCAGGTAATGTTAATAGTATGATTTATTATTTTGGTTGTGTTGATAGCCAAAAATGTCCATAATCAACATTGGGGAGATTATCTAGCTAGGGCCCCAACTGAGCCCTTATCCATTTGGGATGGTGATTCTGACAGGTTCAAATGGGTCTAGTTAACCGTCACTCTCCATGATGACTTGTGATGTCTCTAATTACCATCAACAAGAAGATGCAATCAAACTTACCCTCTTGTAGCTAGCTTGCAAGAAAGCAATCCTTAAGCTAGCATAAAGGGTTTATCCAAGCCACCAATGTAATCGCTCCCACGAAAGGAGACTTCTGCAAATGCAATGAACTAATCTAAATGAAAGCCTACCTACTAATGCAAACAAATAAATAAAACTACTCTAACTCGACACAAAGGAATTAACACCTAAATACAAAGTCTAGGGACTAAATGATGATGGGGATTTTAACATACGTTTTTTGAGAAATATCAAGCTGGTGAAGTAGTTCTAACAATTGATATTCTAGATATAGAACATGCTCCATTAATATATTAAAAGACTAAAAGATGAGTCACTAAAAAAATGAATTATTTCACACATAATGACTATTAAATCGATTTATGATGATAAATTTCTAAGTAAATAGTTACTTAGAAATCTGTTTTAATGCAAGAGGGAATCTAGAACTAACAACAAATCTATGTGATTATAAGATCATATAGCTAATCAAATAAACAACAATTCACATATTTAACAATCGTGCTACAACTTGGAATTATTGACACAAATTTGCATAAAATAATAAAATTGTATTTGTAAATAATAATATTTGAAATAGAATGATACACCTAGATCTCGTGCTCTGCTTTTACAAGAAATCTCTCCCAACAATCCTCTGAAGACCTTTAGCTCTGCTAATAGAGAATGGAGCTGCAATAGTGCAAGATCTAGTCTCTCCAACATAGATCAAATTTTAAAATTAAAACCCCCAAGCTTAGACCTGAGTATTCCTCCTAGATCTACAGGAAAAATTCTCTTCACACTAGTGCAAAGAGTACCCTCTCGCATCCAAAAAAGGGACGCACATTCATTCTCTAAGAACTTATTTTTAATTTACAAAATATATCTCCCAAAAATGAAGTCTTTTGTAAAACAATTTTGATCTCTGACTTTGGAGCTGTAAAAATCCCTTTTCCTTCTTTGCTGCTCCATTCCCATATTTCCAAATCCCTTGGACCTAATCTCTTGAAAAAAACTATGCCAAAACAAATGCAAATTAAAATTAAAACCAATTAAAAATAAAGAGAGAACTCATATTTATAAAACCATGAAAAAACAAATTAATAAATTCAAATCCAAGTTGATGAATTAATAATGTCAAATTCAATCTTTCCCTTGCTTTCTCGTGGAGAAAATATTAGCAATTCAACAATTTTTTTTTTTTTTTTTTTTTTTTTACATAATCAGTTGCTGTTTGTATTCCAAAAAAAGATTGGAGACGTTAAGCTCCATTGTTACAAGGCGTTATGCCCGGGAAGCAAAGTAAGGAAATATTACAGGGAGGACAAAATTCCCCTTTGCTTCTGTCATTCTTGACTTTAGGAAAACCTAAACTAGTATAGATTCTAATAAACTGAAACAATAAGAAACATAATTTGCAAGTCATGCTTAGTCAATGTTTATATGACTTATTTGGTGGGCTGTAGATTCTTCAGGATTGCCTTCAACACCTGCATTACTTAAATTTGAAGAGCTGGTGTTGGGAGCGTGACTTTTTTCCAGATGAACTTCAGGATGTCAATGGACTCTTGGACATGACTGCATCTATTTGAAAGGTCATTGAACTGCTCCTGAAGGGAAGAAACTCTGTGGAGAAAGAGATTGAGGTCAGCCTCATGCTTCTCCTTAGTGATCTGGACTTGGGTGTCGATTTTGGTGTCCAAAATCTTCTAGTGAGCTCGGATTTTCTCCAGTTCTACCTGCAAATTGGCATAGTGTAAGTAGTCCTCGTTTCTTTCCATTGTGTATGGCCAAACTGAATTCTTCATGCGTAGTAAAGGCATTGTGTTGCAAGAATGTTGTTCCAAATAACCTAGGAAGACAAAACTTGGAGGAGGTTTAACAAAAATGGAAATGAGGGAATGGGAAAGAAGGCTCAGTGCAATATAAGATCGGCCGAGAGCAAACGAGGAATGGAGCGGATGCTGCCAAGGAAAGGGAGAGTTGTGATTCTGAGTGAAGAAGAGCACGAATAAATGGGTAGGCTCCGACGAGGGGATAAGGAAGAACGAGGAGGAAGTCACGGGAAAATTGAGAGAATGATCACAGGAAAAGAATGAGAGAAACAAAGTACCTTGGGTGATGGGACAAAAGAGAGATTGGCGGATCGAATTCAGAGATATGGTGGTAGAGTCATCATCATGATGGATTTCAATGAAGATTTTTGCAGTGACCAGGATCTGATTCCGCTTGAGGACGCTGCAAGCGACAACGAAAAGGTACCCAATGCTATTAATAAATTTAGCAGCCGGTTTGAGTATTGATTTGCTTATGATCATGGAAGATAGTTTTGAGATTCAATGGAGTTGCATAGGAGACTGCCTATGGATTTGGTGCGGGCTCTATTTGCACAAGTATCGGCCTCCTTGTTGAGGGAGCGAAGAACATGGTAGAAACAAACATTTATAATTTTCTGGGTTAGAAATTGATGCCGATTGATAGTTTGTTGTAGGAGCACATTGGAGGCACTCCAGCTATAAACCATTAGACTTATGATGGTGGCTGAGTCTCCAAGGACCATTGCAGTGCTTATGCCAAGTTTTTGAAGCTGAATGAGCCCTTGGTATAGTGCGAGAGCTTCAGCCCTGTTATTGGAGAGGGGGCCTAATCCCCATTCATAAGCCATTTTGATATCTCCATTGGCATTGCAGATGATTCCACCAGCCCTTTCCGTTCCCGGATTAGATTTGGAGGCCCCATCGAAGAAGAGATAGTGAGTGTTACAGTTTCTGAGCCAGATGGAAAACTCCTCATCTTTCAATCTTATTTTCCAACTGTGATTAAAGTTGTTGCGCTGGCTGCTAATGTCACTCCCACTTTGGCCACTGTTACTTTTATCCAACAAGTACCCTATGAAATTCCTTTCTTCAACACAGAGATCAACGATGTCAATTTTCTTTTGACTTTTGACTAAGATGGTTTCCAATGTAAGGCTCCTTACCTTGCTACATAATTTCCTGATGTTGGTTTCTTGGTCTTTGAAGACCATGCAGTTTCTTGCCAACCATATGTTCCACAGAAGAGAGTAGGGAAGAGCATCCCAAACTCTTCTAGCAATATTATTCTTCTTTTGTTGCCAAGGATAGTTCCTCTTCCAAAGATGCAAAACTTCAACATTGGAGTTATGGGGGCTCCAGGGGAGATGGGTGTTTAGAAATATTTCTTTCCAACAGGCAGTAGCAAAGGGGCAAGCGATGAAAAGATGTTGGATGGTTTCTTTAGCTGCTTGGCAGTTTGGCCAGCGGGAAGGACCAATTATGCCTCGTTTCTGCAAATTATCAGAAGTGAGAACTTTCCCTTTTAGGAGGACCCAAATGAAGAAATTTATTTTTGGAATGGTCTCTGATTTCCAGGAAATTTTCCAATGCGCCCAAATGGGCATAGGATATTCATTGTTACACATATGCTGGTGGGTAGCTTTGATTGTGTCATTGGAGCCTGAAGGATCCCAACGGAAGCCATCGTTACCCTTTTTTTTATAGGAGCAATGCTATGGAGATGGGTTTGGAGATGAGCAAAACTTGCTTCGAGGTCAATCCATCCAGTCCAAACCTGAGATTGAGTGTCCCACTAAGATATCTGGTCCAAGTAATGAAGCCTTATGCTATCAAAGAAGGATAGAATCTGCTCAGTTCCAGGTTTGCTGCTGATAGGCTATTGTCCCATTATTTTGTCTGCTCCGATATTGATATTGGTGCCACCCTTGGGGACTTTGGAAATGTTTTGGGTAGGAAAGGGGATTGCTTTCTTGCACAACCTCCAGATTTTGGAGCAAGCTCTGTTAGGGATATCATAGTCCAAGAGGTGCTGCCTTGGAGATTTTAGATATTTGGCTTCCAACACATTTTTCCACCAAGCAGATTGGCCACTAATGAGTCTCCAAACAATCATGCCACCAAATGCCAGATTTAAGAGCTTGGGTGATCTGATTCCTAAACCTCCACGTTCCTGGGTTTGAATGACCTGCTTCCAATTTATAAGATTGTACTTCTTCTTTTCATTTCCCCCCCTTGCCAAAGAAAATGACAGAGGATGGCTTCCATCTTGTGATGAAAAATGGCAGGGGCTTGCAGAAGCGTGAATTGGTATAAGGGCAAAGAACAAAGACTTGTTTTTAGAGGAACAAGGTAGCCTGCTGGATTGAGCCAAGAGGAGCCCCATTGCTGCACTCTCCTTTTCATTTTATCTATGATAGTATCCCATACTTCAGCTTTCAGAGGACCAGCACTCACTGGCATGCCCAGATAAGTGAAATGCCCCCAGTCTAACTTGCAAGGGACCCCAAATGTGCTGGCAATGTTATGAAGGCCTTGAGCAGAAGTGTTACAATCATAGATGCAACTCTTGAGATGGTTGACCATACCTCCTGAGTAGTTCATGTATTTGTCTAAGAGAGCTTTGAAATGACGAGCTATTATATTGGAGGCTCCTCCCATTAACAGTGTATTGTCAGCAATTTGGGAGTGATTTATGTTTTTGACTCCATTCCCAAATTTAATACCTGTGATAAGACCGACTCGTCGATTATACTCCAAGGCCTTACTGAAGGACTTAGCCATCAAGATGAATAGGTAAGGAGAAGGGGGACAACCTTTCCTTAGCCTTCGAAAGGATTGAAAGGAAGGCCCTGGTCTACCATTAACGAGAGGAGAGATCCAAGGACCTGAAATGCAAGCTTTGACAAGGTCAAGGAAGGGTGTAGCAAATCCCATTTTCTTTAGAACAACAAGGAGGAATGAGTGTCTAACTTTGTTGAAGGCATTGGCTAAGTCCAGCTTTAGAATGAAACCTTTTTCTTTTCTAGATTGGCTGGAGTGTATAGCTTCTTGGACAAGGAGAATGGAGTCGGAAATTTGTCTATTGGCCAAGAAGCCTCCTTGATTTTTAGAGATGAGCGAGGGGAGGAGAGGTTTAAGACGAGAAGTGAGGATTTTGATCAAAATTTTGTAAGATGAATTGCAGAGTGAAATGGGTCGAAATCGGGAGAAGGATGAAGGTCGATTCTCTTTAGGAAGGAGGGCTAGAAGGGTGGCATTGGTGAAACCTCCAATTTTGCCCTTGCGTTGAGTCCATTTTATCATCTTGACAAGGTCTTTTTTGATTATTCCCCAATAAGCTTAGAAGAAGAAAATGGGGAAACCATCTGGGCCAGGAGCTTTGTTTGGTTGGAGTGTCCAGATAACTCTTCTTATTTCTTCTTCTTCAATCTCCTTGATCAAGTTTTCATTGATTTCCTTACTGATCCCAGTGGGGAGGTGTTGCAGTAGATCTGAGTATTCTTCCACCTCTTTCGTTTCAGTTAAGAGAGCATTGTAATGATCTGAGGCTGCCTTTCTAATAACACCTTGAGTGGTTTGGAGATTGCCTTCAGCATCGATGATGGAAGTACATTGTTCCTAATTTTCTTGACAGTGGCCTGCTTATGAAAGAAAGCAAAATTTTTGTCACCTCCTTGCAACCTAGTTGCCTTGATTTTATTCTCCATTTTTTCTCCTCCGCTCTATTGGTACGATATAGTTGGAAGTAGAGATCGCCTTCGAGTGCTTTGTATTCCTAGGAGAGCCCTCCTTCCTCAGTTATGCTGTGAATTTTTTCCAATTTGTTTTTTATTTCTGTTTTGTCCTTCTCATGTTCCGTGTAGTAGTTTTTTGCCCATTCCTTCAGGGCGCATTTGGTCCTTTTTTACTTGTTTTCCCATATGTATCCTGATGATCCTTCTATATGTTGACTCCATGTGTTTTTGATAATCTATTCAATAGTGGGAATGCTGCTCCACAGTGGGCTATATTTAAAAGGTATGGGCCCTAAGGGACAGTGGGCTTTGAGAAAAAGAGTTGTGGGGTAATGATCAGACACTGAGTAGGGGAGAACGACAACATAAGCGGTGGAGTAAGATGAGAGGAGTGTGACATTCACCAAAATCATGTCTAGCCTTTCCATGATATTTCCTTTGCCTAGTCTGCGATTATTCCATGTAAACCTGCAATTTTTTTTGAACAATGTCAACTAGATCATGATCCTGCATGATGGTATCCAAGAGTGTTCTGCAAGGGTCATGAGAAAAACAACCTCCTCTTTTCTCATTGGAGTGGAGTATGAGATTAAGGTCTCCACCAAGAATAATATTGCCATTTCCTTCTTCATTTATGTCAGTTTTGAGGGAAGTCCAACACTGCTCTTTGTCTCTATAGTGTATTGGTGCATAGATGTTGTAAATAACAATCATTTGGTTATCAATTAAGCTCTCTATAGTGACTTTAATCTGGTACTGGCTGACTGTATATGTTATGTGTTTCCAAATGCTGTGGTTCTAGAGGGTTGCGATTCCCTCAGAGTCACCCCTTGATTCGCTTATGCATCCATTATACTGCTTGAGTTGACCAATGATTCCTTTCATTTTCTGGTGTCCTTATTTTGTTTCTTGTAGCAATAGGATTTCTAGTTTCTCATGTATTATTAGATCTTTTAGGGCAACAATTTTGGAGGGGTGCCCTAGTCCCCTTCTATTCTAGGATAGAACTTTCATCATTGAGTGTGAGGGGTATGAAGAGTTGCTCGCCCTCCTTGTTCCTTATGCATTGCTTCTTTACTATTTTGCGCCAAAATGTAGGTTTCTATGGGGTTCTGCGTACCCATGGCAATATCCTTTTGAGCGTTTTCATCTCTCTGCTGCTTTGAAGACTTCCTTCCTGGACCTTGTTTTTTTTGTGTGTCCAGAGTTACACTATGCTCTTTAGAAGAACTCCTGGTAGATCTAGAGGAGGGAGGATCATGGGAAAAAGAGGAGGAGATTAGTAGAGGGGGGGGGTGGGTTCATTGGCATCAGCTTGGGACATGGAAGTGGGGTTATCTTCAGGGGGGAAAATGGCAGAAAAAGGATTGGATGAAGAAGGGCGAGGGAGAGGATGGGCGAGGGAGGGGGTGGAAGAGTTTAGGAGAGATGAGGTGGAGGGGATGGCTGTATTAGTCTTGGGAGGGATAGCTTCAGGATTAGCTTTGGGGTTGGGAGCAGTCTTCTTTTTCTTGACCGTTTCCCACTTCTCATCTTGTGAAACATTTTCAACATCAACTAATTTAGAGTAGCGATTGGCAAAATGGCCATATTCGTGATATAGCTTGCATTTAAACGGGATCTGCTCGTAGTCCAATTGTTGGATGTGCGTCCAGTCATCCACTTTGAGTTTGATGGCCTTAAGGAGGCCGTTGCCGAGATCAACTTCAACACATATGCGGGCGCATGCTTGCATGTTATCTTTTGGCTCACTACGATAAATAAATCTTCCAACAACATTCCCAATGGTTCGAACCGATTCATCTCCCCAATAGTGGATTGGAAGGTGAGGGAGCCGAACCTAGACCGGGGCCACACTAGGGACATCCAATTCGGGGTCAAAATCTGGAGTCCATTTGTTGAGGTATAAGCCTTTGGAGTCCATGAAATATGGTCTGTTTCTAAACATAAGGTCCTTGTCTTCTCTTGATTCAAAATGGAAGGTGAAATACCCTTTCCCACATAAGCGGATGGAAATTTTGCCTTGTATTTTATCAGACTAGTTTCATTCGACCCACCTTTGCACTGTCTTCGGAGAGGGCCAGAGACCAGTGAATTGTCCGATGAGACCTCGTTCTGATAAAGAAAGCGCTGCCATACGAGGGAGAATAGGAGGAAGTATCACTTCTTGCAAAACATCTAGCTTCTTCACAAACTTAGAAATAGCTGGGCGAGGGCGCTGAGGGGGTAAGGATTTGACTAGGGCGGAGAAGGCCTGTTGGGCAGCAGCCGCCTCCGGGGTTGCATCTAGAGGGGCCATGGCTGAGGGCTGAAGGCCGAAAGAACTGGTTCAATGGTAACGTACTAGTAGCAGTCCAGTTTCGTGACCTAGTGGCAGCTCAGATGCATTAGCAATTCGACAATCTAAGAATGAGTTAGCGACAACAAATCTTCGTGCCAAAAAAAATCTTCCAAATCAAACTCAAGAAATTAGTTTTAATTGCAAATTCACAACTTTCACTTTAGTTGAATTTTTGGGATTGTAAATCTATAGATTTGCTTCATTTATTATTGCCAAATTATTCTCCATAGAAATGTATTTTCAATGAGCCCTCATTTGCCTCATTTCATTGAGTAAAACTGAAATTATTAAATGTCAAATTCTAAGTTCCAAAACTGATAAAAATATGTAAAACCAACAACATTCGGCAATTTTATGAATGTTTTAATTTAATATATTTAAACTAATAAAACAAAAGAAATAAAAAAATACAAAAGGAAAAAGGAAAAAAAAAGAGATGAAAATGGGGTGGATTGGTTAATGGTTTTAATGTTAATGGTTTTTAATGTGGGGAAGCGAGTGGAGTGTGGGCCCTCTTTACTTCATTCTATATTTTTAAACCCCTTATAAAAAAGCCTCCCACATATCATATAAGCAAGTTCCGTTCAAGTTATCCCTGAAAATCCTTAGATTAAACTTCCTGGGTGAGGCTCGACTCAAGTGGTTTTTTATATGATTTCTATATAGTTTATTTATTTATAAATGAATAGTTTTTTTAATAATTTTATTTTAATAATTTTTATTATTTTTATAATATTTCAAATTATATTTATATATATTAATCCAATACAATATGTTAAATATAAGGTAATTAAGTAAATTAAATTAATTAGTCGATTAAAATTTTTAAGAGAATTTTTTAATTTTTAATTTTATTTTTTTTTATTTATTTATTTATTATTTATTTATATTTTTTTATTTTTTATTTATTATTATTTTTTTTTTCTTTCGGTAAATTACATTCTAGATTTTTTGGTTACGTATTTTGAACCATTAAGTGTGGTTCATCCTAAGGACTTAAATAAATGTATTGATCTAACCTAGTTAATATATAATTTAGAGATGTAAAACGACTAGAAATCAATGAGAATAAATGATTTATTAAAGATGAACAAAGGAAAAATAATAAAATATATTATATGAACGCTAAATAACATATAATTTAATTAATATGAATTGGAACATTAGGTTTAAGAAAATATTGTTTATAATATTAGACTTAGGCGTTCCACTAATTGTTCTTAGAATAAATTTTTTCCCAGCTGCAAGTAAAATCCAGATAGATGACATTATGTGTGACATTGAATATGAGATGAAAGACTTATTGGATAATACTAAAGATATTATTCGGCAAGACTGTGTTGTTATCCTTAGGAAAGCTAAGCTCCCTAAGAATAACATTAGCAAAGATGAGTTTGTCGCCCTTAAATCCTTGAACAAGAACCAAGACATCGTTGTCTTGAGAGTCGACAAAGGTGGGGTTGCTGTGATTCTTGATAAGGAAGATTATTAGAAGAAGGTGTTGGATCACCTATTTAATAGTGGAAGCTACATAAAGCTCGACAAGAATCCCTTGAAAAGGATCTCCAGAGCTGTTTCTCTAGCTATTAAGTCTAGTAGCATTGTTGGCTCCTTTAGCCACAAGGTTATCAAAAGTAGTCCCAGCACTCCGAGGATCTATGGGCTGCCAAAGATCCATAAAGAAGTCCCCCCACCTTAGACCCATTGTCAACGCCATAGGAGGGCCAACATATCTTCTAGCTAAATATTTATCCATGAAGCTTAAACCCCTTGTTGGCCTTACAGATTCCTTTGTCAAAGACTCCTAATCATTTATCAATGAGTTGAGTGGAATGAAGTTTGATCCTAGAGAAAATCTTGTTAGTTTTGTTGTAGTTTCTCTCTACACCAACATTCCCATTAAGGAAGCCATTGAAGTTATCTATCGCCTTACTGATCCCGACATTGATAAATTAGTCGAGATCTGACTTACTTCTACTTTTTTCTGCTTTGGAGAGGAGTTCTATGAACAAACCTGTGGTGTTGCCATGGGCTCCTCCTTGTCCTGTATTGTTGCTAATTTGTTTATGGAAGTCTTTGAATCCAAAGCTTTGGCCTTAACTCTATTCAAGCCTAGACTTTGGAAGAGATTCGTGGATGACACCTGTGCCATATGGCCACACGGTCCTGCAAACTTGGATCTTTTCTTCCAGCATCTCAATAATCAATCTAACTCCATAAAGTTCACCATGGAGAAGCAAGTTAATGGTTTCCTACCATCCCTTGATGTCCTCATTTTGAGGAAGGATGATGGCTCTTTCTCCCATCAGGTATTTCGGAGGAAGGCTCATATTGAGCAATATCTTCATGCAAATCTCATCATTTCCCTGCTCAAAAGTTAGGTGTTCTCAACACGTTAGCGACTTGTTCCATGAGAATTTTTGACGAAGACAACCTCTCCAAAGATAAATCCCATCTTCTTAATGTTCTCGTTAATAATGAATATAGTAGGCAACAAAGTCTTAAATATTTCCTCAAAGCTAGCAAAGGTCCTAAGGTTAAGAAAGACCCTAGTGATTGTATTTTAGGGGTTCATCTCCCTTTCATTTAAGGGACCATTGACAAGATTGCGAGAATACTGAGGAAGCATAATGTTCCCTTAACCTTTAGACCCATTAACACCATTAGAAGTTCCTTGAAGTTTGTTAAAGACTCGGTGGACCCTATGGACATAAAATGTGTTTATGTTATCCCGTGTTCTTGTGGAACCTCATACATTGGGGAAACTCACCGGTCCATAAATCAAAGGATTAAGGAACTCGTTGCCGACATTAAGCATGGAAGGACCCACTCTTCAGCTTTAGCTGAACACGTTGAGAAGATAAAGCATCATATATGCATTGAGGCTAAATTTATTGAGAAGATTTCTCATTTCCATTACCGTATGTTTAGAGAAGCCATCGAAATTGAAAGGATGTCAAGTAATTTAAACAACGATGACAGGTGGAAAATTAGTAGTTGCTAGTCCCTGCCCTTTATTTTTTCCTTCTTGATCCGGTTGTTGTGTCGATTTTCTTGATTTTCCCTTTTTGTTTCCTTGGTTTCTTGTTCCTTCTTATTTCTCCCTCTTAAGTTTTTTGATTCCTCTTTCTTTCCCTTTTCGATTTGTTTCCCCTTTTTTTTATATTTGATTCCTTTCTTAATTTTGATCCCTTATTTATTAATCTTTTATTATATATTATTATTTCCCATATTAATAGTCCCACCTTAACCTCATTTTCTGGAAGGATTTCTATTTTTTCTTGTTTTTATTTAATTATATATATATTTTCTTATTTATATTTATACATATTCAAATTTAATCATAATAGATAATTGATTTTAGTTTTTTTTTTTTTTATTCCTTGATTATAGTGGGGAAAACTCCACAGTTTAGCGTGCTTGAAACAAAGGTGATCTGGGATGGGTGACCTCCCGGAAAGTGCTGGTTATTGGGTGCAAGCCCTGGAAGTGATGATTGATGCTATGTGATTCATTTCACTGGTTTCAATCCCACTTCTTCACCCTTGTGAGCATCACCCGTTGCAATGAGTGCTAAGTGGACTATTCAAAAATCATGAGAAATCAGTCAGTTACAACTATCTCTGATGGAAATTGTCATAGATGAATGACTTATTTAATGCAGTTGAATCCCAAAAATGATATCTAATATAATGCACTGCGAAAGCCCCTCAATACTTAAATATAAAAGAGTGACGGGAGCTCTACTTGAATGGTTCATGAGGCACAATACTTGCTAAGGTTTTGCAAATGGCGTAGCAAGCTAAGTGGGCTTGATTGTGGGAAAAACTCCACAGTTAAGCATGCTTGAGCCAAAGGCGATATGGGATGGGTGACCTCCCGGGAAGTCCTAGTTACCAGGTGCGCAAGCCCCGAAAGTGATGATTGACGCTATGTGATTCATTTCACTAGTTTAAATCCCACTTCTTTACCCCTATGAGCATCACCGGATGCAACGAGTGCTAAGTGGACTATTCAAAAATCATAAGAAATTAGCTAGTTACGACTACCTCTCATGGAAATGGTCATAGATGAATGACTTACTTAACACAATTGAATCCCAAAAATGATATCTAATATAATGCACTACGAAAGCCCATATATATATATATTATATAAGTATGTATATATTATTTGTTCTTATTTGATAAAAAACAAGAAATAATATTAATATTTAATTTATCCGACTTAAATTAATTTAAAAAAATAAAAAAATAAAGATTAATTCTTTTCTTATCTTTAGCATGGTAAAACTAGCCGTTTCCTTATAGCCATTTCTTTAGAGTCCGTTGGAATACTCGCTTTTATAACCTGCTACCATGATCTGATTCTTCATCTTGCCGTGACAATGAACCACATTGGCTGGTTTGAAAATCGTCGATAAATGTTTCTTGATATGATTGATTCGATTTTTTTTTATAATCAATAATAAAAATGTTATTATTCAAAATCTTCAAATCACTCTATAAATTTTTATTAATAGTAATTTTAAAGAATGCTACTAAAGAAAAATATTATTATAATAATAAAAATTAATATTAATACAATAATATAAATTCTATATAACATTATTATATCAAAATTAAAAAAAAATAAATAAACAAATAATAAATATATGAAAAGAAAATATACTTTGCTAAATATTAATTTATTTTGTTTTATTTTTTAAGTTGTTTGAGTTTTCTAGAGATTACTTTAGGCTTGACCTGTGCCTTGAGAAACCATAACCCAAGGGCATCTAAGCCGTCAAAATCACCTGGGGATCACACCCGCCTAGGTTGCACCGATCCTTAACATGATTTGATTTTTGAACAAAGAGTTTCGTACCAGTAACCTTCACATCCCAAAATGACTTAATTACACACTCCATCACCGTCTATAAATAAATAAACATATAAAAATAAAATAAAATAAATTAAACACACACACATAATAATAATAATAATGATTGAAAAAGAAAAGAAAAGAAAAAAAGAGACAAAGCACTAACAAGTAAAAATACAAATTCAAATAAAAAGGAATAACATAACTAATAATAGACTCATGAATCAACAAAAAATAAATAAAGGGGAAGGAAAAGCAAAGGGTGGGGAGAGAATAAATCAAAGAGAGGAAGGAGAAGGAGAAGGAACATATCTAGGAAAAAAGAGACGAGATCCAACTACTAATTTTCTACCCATCATCGAAAAAAAAAAAACTAATACATTGAGTAGGGATGATCATTTCCACCCATCATCGAAAAAAAGACTAATACCCTGAATAGGGATGATCATTGGAAAATTAGTAGTTGTTGGATCTTGTCTTTTTTTCCTAGATTTGTTCCTTCCCCTTCTCCTTCCTT
>APFE031589274.1:114729-156097 GCA_000404065.3 Pinus taeda | reverse complement strand
GCACTCATATGTGAAAGAAACAGGGTAAACCAGAGCATTTAAGAATTCTAGCTCATAACTGTTTCTGAAGAAAACATCGAAAAGTGCAGAAATTGAACTTAAGGTGTATTTAAACAAATCTTAAGTTATTCTTTTTTCCTGCAACTTAGAAAGGCGGAAAGATGACAAAAACATAAAATAAACAGGGAAGAAGAACACTTATTGGATCATGCAGAGACACAAGAATTCCGTGATCATTCCTTGGCCAAGAGAAAACAACAAGTTGTCCCGCAATCCATGCTTTCAGTGATCTTTGATTATGAAAAATATGACAGTTACAGTGCGAGTCTTTACTCAGAGAAAAATGCTGGAAAAGAAACTGACCAACAACTACTACTACCAACCAACCAACCCTTCACAATATCGCTTCGGGTGGTATTTATAAACAAAATATCAGGAAGACATCATTACAAGTGACCGTGACAGGTCTGCTTAGAACTCTTAAAAAATCTAAATGCTGTTGGAAATAAATGCAATTAAATCTTTTTGGCTGCGCTGGGGGCAGCTGAATCGGAACAGGTGACGAGGTGGCCCTTGGGGACCAGATGCAGTGCTGCTGAAGTGAATGTGCTTTGGGGCTGCAGTTTGGCTTTGGTACGAATTGAATGTGCAATTAATATGATTTGAGAGCTTCAAGTGATTTTGCTCTCCTCCTATGGATCTGCTGAAAGATATTTAAATTTCTCTTGCTTTGGGCCGCTGCTCAAGATATTCTCTGATACACTTTGCCACTACATTGATGATTTCCGCCGTCGACTGATACACTTTGACACGCTTGAAGCCTGCTGATTTGATCTGATACACTTTAAACTCTGTGAATGATCTGCTGCTATCTTTAAACCGGATCCTTTGGCACGATTGGGCGATTTCGGGATTTTTCAGCACGCAGTGGGCTCGGCAATCAGAAGATTCCCTGAAGATTCCTCGAAATGGCCTATTTCCCGTAGCGATGCGCGAATAGCGCTTCGCGCATCGAAAACTGCCTCTGTTTCTTGATCTAGAGCTCCAAAGTGTGACTTTTCTCTTTGCGCAAAGCTTTTTCGGCTTTTCTGGCTGCTGACGTAAGCACTGCGTCGGCTGTATGGCGGATGAAGTCATCAGTGGATCCCTGGTACAGCGCGACGTGGTGAGGTACTTGGTGGACTGTGGTGAAGAGACTCCAATGCGATATCCCGATATCGCGTCGGCAGGGAAAGAGGGGCATCATTGGGTTGGACATTGGTGTTTGCGACTGCCGATATGCGATATCGCAATATCGCATCGGCGGAGACGGAGGGGTGAACAGATTGGACACTAGGCGCTTGCGGTCGCCGATCGCCAATTTCGCGATATCGCATCGGGGGGGGATAGATGGGCAATTGTTTTGCATGAAAGTGAGATGGCGAGTTTGCGATGCGAAAACGGCTTTGAGGGGAAAAGGTAAGTAAGTGGGTGTGAAGGGATTTTGAAGTTTCGGAAGGGGTCCAACTACTTCTGGGGAGTTTTATACTTAGGAAGGAGTCCATAGTATCTGGAAGGTGGTTTCGGAGGTTGGGGCTCTTGCTTAGTTTCTGATAAATTGAACAATTCCCGGGACTTGCTATGGTTATTTTTCAACCAGGGGGAGGGATATTACATAGGGGAATTTGCTTAACATTAATACGGGGACGGGAAACATAGGGAGCTACATAATAATGTTAGTGGTTAGTGTGGAGATGGTAAGAAGGCGCTAAGTTCGGGGGGAACTTAGGCTGTTGCAGGGGGTAGGACCATACTTCAGGAGAAGATACGGAACAACTGTGAGTAAAGCAAATCTTTACTCAACCAGAGTGATGAAGATGATGACTTAAGAGGTGCCAAGCAGATCTTGACCTCTTTTGGGGATGTTAGTTAATGATCGGGGAAAGCAGAGAAGGGGAGTTAGTTATACCTCATTCAAGCCTTGCTTACAAATCTTTGCTGATTATGTTCTGCATGATATGATACCTGCAAACTTGGAACTTGTCAGCAATTCAACAGCCTCAGAACTACCTACCCAGCCTACTTGCCTAGCATTTTTCTTCTTTTGCTTGGGGGTTCACTTAGACTTGCAAACCCATCATACATTTTTCTTTTGATGCTTTCCTATCTACATACTACCCTTATTTCTTCCAGAGCCCAGATTAAACTGTTGGACTCTCTTGTTTCTCTACCTATCTAAGAGTCTGCCAAGATTAAACTGTTTGGACAGACCTACAATCTCTATATTCTAAAACATGAAATTTAAACCTAGGGAGACCAAGATTAAACTGTTTGGACCTCCCTTTAACTAGAAGTAGCGATACCAGGAAAAATTTACAAAATTTTGAAGGCATTGAATGAACTTGAAGTAGCCTTCTTCCTTTGGAGACTGTTTGAGAAAATATGGAGCATTGCAGCAAAGCAAAGTACAACATATTTGGCCTGAGAAATTCCAATCATGAATAATGAATACCTGCTGCAGCAGGAGCTAACACCATGCAAAGTTGAAAAATCTTTGCCTTGGGATGCAAAGCATGAAGCAAGACATAACAGTTCGACTAGAGGTGCGCAAAGAGGTATGGTATCCGAAATGCAAGAGTCAGGGGCATGACAAAGGCTATTGTCTGGTCTTTGCGAACTACCTTATAGGAGGAGGACCAATGCCTTTGAGGCTAGAAGCTCAAGCCAGACCAAGCATGGGGCCTACATTATGGTACGCTATCTATAAGGTAGCAGGAAAACATGCCACGAATAGCTATCATCTGTTGCAGAAGTTTGTACAGACACCACAATAATTGTTTTGCAACTTCTGTAGGTCAGTAGGGCATGATGAGCATAATTGCAGGAGTTATGAATTGATGATGGATAGATCTCCCACCCATAGGGTTTAGGTCAAAACTCGACCCCTTGTCGAGAGCGTAAGGATGGCACGGAAAGTATTTCAAGGGCGTGGATGAGGCTGAGGTAGAGGAGGACCAAGTAGAGGTCGGGGATAGTTGATTTGCTATAATTACAGAGGATCAGGACACTATGCTCACGTTTTCACTAACCCAACGCGTCCATCGTGCAAGTATTGCACTCTATTTGATCATGAAATGGAAGATTGTCCTATGCTGATAACTAGGATATGTGATAAAGGGGTGCTACTACCTCTACCAACTCAAAACCTATAGATGATGAGGTCTGAGTCGCACGAAGAGGATCCAAACGTGAATATAGTGCTCTAGAATGGAATTACAGTAGGAGATGACAAGGGAAAACAACCAGAAGATAGTACATGGGTTCGCAAAGCTCCAACAAAGGAAATCGAGTTTGATTTGGAGCATGCACGTGAAACCTTCATGGAAGTGAAGAAGAGATTCGCTAAGGCCTCCACCTCAGGAAGCAAGGATAAGCCTGATCAGGAGATGGATCCTTCTATGCTTACAAATTTCTTGGAGACCTATATGAAGATACTGCACAATAGCAAGGCTATGAAGGGCCTGTAGGAGCTCACAAATAGATGTGCCAGAAACACTCCTACTGAGCCATGTGTAGTACGAAAGCTTGGTAAGCATAAAACAAGGATAGGACAAGAGATGAGACTGACCACATAGATAGGAGAGTATGAGATGGATTAGTTTATCTGGACTTGGGTTCAGACGTGAACGTCCTACCTAAACAGACTTGAGAACAGATGGGGAGACGCGCGTTACAATGGTCTCCAATTCAGCTAAGGATGGAGAATCAGTAGAAGATCATCCCCATGGGGCGGCCGTAGGGGGTGACAATGGATATTGAAGGTGTGAGCGCTGGTTGATTTGAAGTAATAAAAATTGTGGATGACAGCAACCCATATCCTGCACTCCTTCGAATTGATTAGGCTATTGATATGAATGGGGTAACCAACCTAATGAAGAAAAATATGATATTTGAGAAGAAATCGCTCCATGTAATAGTACCCCTAGACCCTGTTGAGGGATTGCGTTATACTGAACCAGTCCACGATTATGAGAGTGATGATGATCTAGACTATATCTATAAGATAACAATGCGAGACCAAGACTGGGAGAATCCAACAGCAGATGGATGAATTATATGGGATTGAGAGTGTTCATGCACCTCAGACTTTGATGAAGAACTAGAGCTCTGGTAGAATCGGTTACATGAAGTAACTACACTGAGCTGTAACATGATGACCCAATCGTTATGTTGTGTGTTGTCAGAGGTAAGAAATCTATCTACTTATGATGGCCTAAATGATGTAGATATTTTTCTGGATGCATTTGAGAGGGAGGTACCAAAAAGGTAGCACTTCCAGGTGTTGGACTGGGCACTGCGCACTATGCCCGCAAGATGGTGGGGTACGCATAAGGGAAGCTTTTATGATTGGCACAAATGTAGGAGAATGATGATAACTCACTTTGGGAAGCCGAAGATGTGAATGACAGACAAAAATGATGGGTAGGATGATCCATGTGCACACTTGGCCAAATGGGACTAGGCTTATGGAGAGAAGTCCCAATATGAATGGGTGCACTTGTTCTATCACACACTAGATATTGTCCTGATGAACTAGTATGTTGAAACAGGCTCCGCCATGGGACAGGTGAATGGGATATCCTACATAAAGGATTCATGATGACATTCAATTTTGAAGACGAGTTTGATAGTATTGATGAAGTGCTACAAGAGGTAAAAGCAGCAATATTTAGGATACGACAAGATCCTTTAGACCTGATTCAACCTGAATGGGTTACTCAGTTGAGTTGCATCCTAGAATGTTATAACATAACCACTGAAGAAGAGGACAAGGATTCAAAAAAAATTAACATCCCTGAATCAAAAGGTTACTGCGAGGTTGAAGGACTGCAAGTTGAGAATTCAGATATAATTGCGCTACTAAAAATGAAACAAGTGAACATTGATATGGAGGCAGAGCCGAAATTCACGAAGATTGGAGATTACTGGGATGACATGATAGTGGATAAGGTTGCTGAATTGCTCTGCAAATATCAGGATTCATTCCCTACCAAGTTTACGGATCTAAAAGGGATAATGGGCGACCTAGGTATGATGAATATCATGTTGAAACTCAACACAAAGACGGTTAAGAAAAGACCTTACCGTCTCAATCCGAAGTATAAGGGAAAGGTCTACTTAGAGCTAGATAAGATGCTCGTGGTATGCATTATTGAACCTGTGGAAGAATCTGACTAGGTAAGCCCAATGATGGTACATGAGAAGAAGCAGAAGGATGAAATAAGGATATGTGTGGATCTCAGAAAGTTGAATGACTCTTGTGCACATGATCCTTTCCCGACTCTGTTCACTGATGAAGTATTGGACAATGTAGGTGGCCAGGAAGCATATTCCTTCATTGATGGGTTCTCGGGGTACCACCAGATCAAAATCGTGCCAGAGGATAGGAGAAAGACAACCTTCGCAACTGAGTGTGGTTGTTTTCAGTACATGGTAATGTCATTTGGATTAAAGAATGTGCCTGTGATCTTCTCATGCGTAGTTGTTGCAGCATTTAAGGAATTTATTCATAAATTCCTTGAAGTGTACTTTGATGATTGGATTGTGTTTGGGCTGGTGAAATGCCATGTAACAAGTTTGTGCCTAATGTTGGATACCTATCGAAGATACCAGATCGCACTCAACGTGAAGAAATGTCTTTTTTGTGTTCCCTTTGGGACCTTGCTGGGTCATGTGGTTTGCAGACAGGGGCTGATGGTATATCTCATGAAGATCATGGTGACACTGAACTTGGAAGCACCAAGGAGTGTGAAACAACTATTCGCTACCTTGTGACACACAAGATATTACAAAAAGTTTATCAAAGGCTATGCCCAGATCACCATGCCTATGGAGAAATTGTTAAAGAAGGATGTCATGTTCTGCTGGAACGGAGATTGTAAGAAGAGCCTGGATGTATTGAAAGAAAAGATGGTCACTACGCCAATCCTAGTCTACCCAGATTGGAAGAAGGAGTTTCATGTACATGTCGATGCATCATGTATAGTGTTGGGAGAAGTACTGACATAGGCTGGTGGAGAAGACTTGGACCACCCTATCACATTTGCAGCAGAAGGTTATCTAAAGTAGAGAAGAACTATTCCACTACCGAGCGTGAAGGGTCAGTGATGGTATATGTGCTCCAAAAGTTTAGGCATTACTTGCTGGGAGACCATTTTAAGATGTACACAGATCATTCTACGTTGAAGTACCTGGTCAATAAGGCTATGTTGGGGGGGGAGAATCCAAAGATGGTTGTTATTGTTAGAGGAATATGATTTTAAAGTTATTGTGAGCTTGGATGACTTAATGTGGGACTAGACCATCTGTCGTGCATTGAAACAGGGGAAGAGCCCACTAATTTGGAGGAAGGATTACCTGACACGTAGTTATTTGTAGTGCATGTTGCAGATGGTCATTTTGAGGATGTAATACACTTCTTAACGACATGGACTACATTGGAAGGATACACTGGAAGGATACACTGTCCAGTAGAAGAAGGAATTAATGGTGCACGTGGCAAATTTCTCTATCATTGCTGGGCATCTATACAAAATGGGATCTGATGAGATATTATGATGATATGTACCTAAGTTTGAAAGAAGCAACATCCTCGTCGACACTCATGGGGGTGCCATGGGAGGGCACTATGCAGGAAGAGCAACTGCGTAGAAGATTCTACATGCATGGTTTTGGTGGCCAACCCTCCATTAGGACTCTAAAGCGTATTGCAAAGAGTGTGATGTGTGTCAAAGGACTGGAAGGCCATCACAGAGGGATGAGATGCCCTTGAATCCATAGATGACATTGCAACCCTTTGAGAAATGGGCGACAGATTTTGTAGGACCCATTCAGCCCCAAGGAAACACAGGAGTGAGGTACATTATCACTGCAACGAAGTATTTGACTCATTGAGTGGAGGCACAACCTATGAAGGATTTCACAGGCACAACTGCTGTGAAGTTCCTCTTTGAACATGTACTAATGTGATTTGGCTGTCCAAAGATCTTGATGAGTGATCGCTGTACACACTTTCTGAATGAGATAATCGGCGTGCTAATAGAGGAATTTCAGGTATATCACCAAAAGAGCACGTCTTATCACCCACAGGCTAATAGGACAGTGGAAGCATTCAATAAAGTGTTGGAGAACGCATTGACCAAGGTTTGTAATGCTTAGTGAAGTGATTGGGACTTGTGCATACCTACAGTATTATGGGCTTATCGAACGACATGCAAGAAGTTGACTAGACAAACCCCATTTAGGCTTGTCTATGGTGTTGAAGTGGTAATGCCTATGGAATATACTGTGCCTAGCCTACGCATAGTAGTGCTCACAGGTATGATGGATCGCAGAGCCCTATAGGAGAGGCTTGCACAACTAGATGAAATTGAGGAAGAGATATTTCTAGCTTGATTTCACCAATAGGTCCAAAAGCAGCATGAAAAGGCATAGCATGATTGACATATTAAGCTACACACCTTTAAGGTAAATGACCTGGTTTTGTCATATGATAGTAAGTTTGATAAATTTCCAGGTAAGTTCAGGATGCATTGGTTAGGGCCTTATTTCATTAAGGATATTACCGATAGAGGAGCGGTACAGCTGGTCAAATTGAATGGAGATCCTTTCCCAAGAAAGGTGAAACACAGTCGATTGAAGCCATACACCAGTGATTCGACCATGTGACTAGATGAAGGTAGCACAATATTAGCACTCCAAGCAGTGGAAAGGAGGTGCAGGACTACAAACTACACTACCCGGGTTGGGGAGCTACACAATTGGAGGATGGTGCGAAGCAAGGAAGTGTCACAGGGTCCGCGACAACACCGAGGGAGCTGTACTACTTAGGGAGAAATCACGCAGGTCGGCCGAAAAGCGATCATTAAGATCACAATTCATGATTTGACGGTTGAAATGCAGCCAAATGGAGCAGGCGACCAACATTTAAGACGGAATTTATGGCTCAGATCCTTGAAAATTTGCCACTAATCCGGCATTATTGGACTAAATTTGGGGGGAACAGTTGGATTTGAATTCAAAATTCCCTATAAATTACAAGTGGCTGTCTAGTGAAAAATACTTGGTATTTTGAGAACTGAGTTGTTGAGCTCTCAAGTGCACATGAATCAAAAGCACTACAAACTTCTGATTGCTACTAAAATATTTTAAAATTTTCCAACGGAAACACAAGAGTTCTCGCATAAAATCATATTAGCACCCTCAAAAGTTAGAGATACCGAAGGAGAGGAATCAACACCGAAATTTGAGATGGAGGTAGAAGTGGTTGCTCCAGAGGTTGCTGGGGTGCTTGCTGAGGTCCCTAAATTGCTGAGACTGAAGCCAACCCCCACCAAAGAAACTCTGAAAGATAAGAAGGGTAAGCAACCTGCTATATCGGTGTGCGCATCGCCAACGAGAAACCCACCAAAACCCACCGCATAGGAGAAAGGCAAGGCCATAAATTTGGAACTAGAGGAGGAAGACATTGAATACATCCCGATGGACGATGAGGATGTGAGAGTCGAAGTAGAGGAAGTTGAGACCTAGGGCACGGACCCTATCACTCGACTGTCAGAGTATGTCCCTCCCCGCAAGCCTAAGCCTAAGGTGTCAAAGGACATTGATGAGAGTAAGACTCCCTTGAAAACCCCTTTGCTGCTAGATGACATTGTTTTCAATGGTCCGTGCTTGGCACAAGTGCTGCTACTGAAACTTGAAGACTGGGACTTGGTGGACCACCAGAAGTTCCCACACCTGGTGACCAAGAAACTAATGTGCCGCATCATTGATACGAATTCGGGCATGACCGCATTGGAGCCGCAGAGGTGGCTCAAGGGAGTAGAAAATCCAGGGTTTCTCAACTTGCTCTAGGTGCCACACTACAACCACACCCCGTGACAGTTTTGATCATCAAGCAGCTGTTGTGCTTGGTGCATGATTGGTGTCTGTGTTTGGAGGAGCCTATACCCATCATGGATAGGTTGATTCACCGGATAATGCGACTGCCATATAAAGGGGAAAATATGGCCATGGTCTTTGTTGGAAAAGGTGGTGAATAGGCTCTCGCGGAGTCAATGAAGGAAAAATTTAAACTAGTGAAGAAGTCGTGCGGATACACTATATCCAGTATTTGTGACCCCGCTGTGAAGGTAGCCACGCAGATCTTAGCGGGGAAGGTGACGAGGAAGTTTCGTGCCGATGACGTATCGACGCCTATTGTCATGCTCGCAGCATAGTGTGCTGAAGGAGTCTAGTTTAACTGGTCGGACTACCTTCGCAGAGAGTTCCCGACGAACTGTGGTGAAGCACAAGAGCTCAGAAAGATGTTCCACTATGCGTGGCTCTTGCTATCAATTGTGCTGGTAGCATGGGAGCTACTAGAGGACAGCCAGTTCCCTTCGGTCACACCAGACCTCCCTGGAGTAGCAAAGTACGCTTTGCTGTGGGTAACCAAGGACACGCAGCGATTCAGTGACAGCAAGATCTTTTGGATCTTGATGGAAATGAACATTCAAATGGCCATCAATCGCAAGACGCGATTGTTTCCTATGGTGTACGCCAACATGCAGGGCTACACTGAATTTAAGGCAGACTTTGATTGAGTATCCATCAAGGCGCAGAAGGACCCTAAGCTCGGCAATAAGGTTTTCGTGCCCCAACTAGGTCCACTGAATCCACGCAGAAATGGTATGACTTGCTGTATTTGGAAACAGATGATGCCATTGATGCAGTGCTTGATCAATGGCTGGCAGAGTGGCGTTCTACAACAGATTTAACGGTGGGTGGAAGCAAGTCCACCACATAAAAGAAAAAGGAGGAGGCCAATCTTAAGATGACACAACTAGTTGAGAAGAGGAAAAAGGAGGTTGTTGATAAGGCTCAGGCAGAGTGCAAGGCCATGCAATAGATAGGGAAGCAGACAGATGGGATAAATCGAGGCTCTGAAAAAGGCATGAGGTCACCTTCAACAGAGATCAAGGAAGAAACAGATGAAAAACACGATGTGGACCCTTTGTAGATGTTTGCCCCCATCAATTGCCCAAGAAAGATGGAGAAAGGAGGGCCTAGGAAGAAATCAAAGGTGACCAAGACCTCACTGGACCCTGTCACAGTAATAGAGGGTGATCTACATGATATTGACGACACAGTAAGGGATGTCACCATGGAGGCCCTGCAACAGTTTGAACAATAGAAAAAGATCATCTTAGGGGCCATCTAGACTGGGTTGTAGGAGTTGCAGATCTGCACATCGCATATTGGTACGGTTTCTACTAGCCTGGCTCTCGGTACTTCAGAGGCTACCGATATGCTATGCATGAAGACTTCTAGTGTGATAGTGTTGCTAGATGGAGTACTGACCACAAAGAATGAGGCTGAGAAGCCCACTGTCAGTGCCTTAAAGGGATTTGGATTGATCCTAGCAGCGCTCCCACACGAAGCATTACACCTCTTGTAGGATGGAGTAATTGCAGAACTAAGGGCCCGAGAGCATCGTGGCCTCCAGGTGATTAGCGAACAACAGATCAATAATGAGCAGATGGCCCTACAGATAAATGTTGCCATCACCACTGAGATCGAGGTGACCAATAAGAGAAAGCACATTTTGTAGGTTGTTGAGGAGGCATGCAAAATGGTCCCAAAATTGGCCATTCCAAAGGAGGAGCTAGTCGAGGTACGCATCTACAAGTTGGCCACAAGGGTACGCGACACTTGGACTGAGATGGCACGGGTTTAGTTGGAGTTGAATATGAAAATTACAGAGTTACAGTTGAGGGCCCAGCCTTCAACTCCACCAAAAGTGAATGAACAATAGGCGAATGCACAGTGTAGTAGTAGACTGCACACAATTGTTTGAGTAGTCATTTGAGGTCCTAACCAACTTGCAAGAGGACCCCAATGTACAAAGTCTAGAGACAGAAGCACGTGAGCTACAACAATGCTATGATGAGGTTAAGTGCACAGCGCGAACCGTCGCACTAACACAGAGACTAGCAAAGCTGCAGGAGGCCAAGCAGCTGAAGGAACAGGTGGATGTAGCGTTGCACAAGAAAGTAGTGCTCAGGGTGAGACTAAAGCCCTAGCTGGATGAGGCTTATGCAGTAACAGGGAATGTCAAAGGCAAGCTCGCGACTCTATAGGCAACACAACAAAAGCTTTTGGCTGACAAAGTAGGAGCAATGACCGAGAAGACCATGGAAAACACGAGGTAGGCGGCAGCTCAGTGCATGGCAGAGGTTGCGGTCATACTGGTTGAGCTGGAAGGAAATCACGCAAAGATATCCGCGCCTACTAAGTGACTTGAGGGCGAGTCACAATGTTTGTGTTGGCGGCCTGTTGTTAACGGGATCCCCTGATGGGCAATTTTGGGGCTAAAATCCCATGTTTGAGTCAAATTTTGTAACAAAATGGTAAAGACTCCTCATTTTGTGGTCGTGGAGCACGTACATGTTATAAGTCATAAAGGGTTGTCTTCCCTTAGTTTTTCAAAGCAAATTTGACTGTAAGAGATCTACCCATGGTCCGTGGACCATGGATTGTATAAAAAGAGTTAATCTCTAAGTTGTTTTAGACATAACAGAAGATAAGAGAGTGATAGCTCTGAAGTAGGAAGTCTAAGTTTTGGGTCATAACGTAGGTAGAGGCTCTGCATCTAAGTGCGTAGAGGCCTAGGGTATAAGTCCGTGGCTGTGTGTGAGGACCCCTACAGTTGTGTGTGCAGGGTGGATAGAGTTTGTAATCACTTGGAAGAGATTAATAAAGAGAAGTATTATGCAATTTCTATGTCCTTTATAATTATTATATGGTACGCGAATGTGTATAATTATTGGATAATTGAATGCATATAATAATATCTGTTAATGCAGTGCTAACTGTGAGTAACTAATAATATAAGTAAGACACTTGGACTAGTTTAGGAATCTGCACGATACGCTGCCTTGGCAGTGCGAAAGGGTCTAGATCAAGGATTAGGCCTGCGCAAAGGACAATCGAACCCTTTTGTGGAGGTATTAAAGGATGAAATAGAGGGCTTGTCTAGCAAGCCCTAGAGTGAAGTGACCTGCGTGAAGGCAAGAATAAAGGGAATAAAATGACATCACAACCATCTCAAGGTGCGGAAACATGGTTCCTACATCCCCCCATACTGTTTTGGGTGAGACATCGATCTGCGCTCCATGGGCTAATGCCAAAAGGGCCAATAGTGTAGGGATTATTTGGTTAACTAACGCTGAACCTGAGTCAGGCCCCCTCAAGCCAACAAGGCATCATGTCACTCTTGAACATGACACTCATATGTTTCTCATGTTGGGATTGGGATATCCTCACTCAACCACTTGTCCTTGTGGGTTTGGGTGATCCATTTTCCTTTCATATGACTATTCCACTTCTTCGTCATGACCCTTGGTCTTATGTTGAGTCAAATACTTCCACACTCTGGAGTCATGTCATTGATATGTTCAAGAGAAGTCCTATCTGCAGTTTACTACCTATACATTGTGTGACTTTTTGCCACAGTTCTGGATCATACTCATTTATTCCACGTTATTCCTTATTTCGTGTCGATGATGAGGGAATAACATGGCCCTCCTTCGATGGGTCATTTCCTGTCGACTTCAGCTCATTATCTAGGAAGATGACCTAGAAAATCCCTTTCATTACCTTATAGCGTGCATGCCTTAATGGAAAGTTCTTCACATTCGACGATAGGTTTTCATCATTGGCCTTCGATTAGATGATTCCATGAGTGTTTGACTTCAAATTCATTTTCACATTCATGGATTGTACTATCATACCTTGAGATCCATTGTCATTATTGGTGGTTTCTCTTGTTCCTGTTAACAATTCACATCATTGGCCTGTAATTAGGTAGTTTTCTAGCATGTTCAACTTCGACACATCCATTCACGTGTTAAAATTCATACTTTGATCGGGTTGGGATGGAGCACAAGACCCTAATTTTTGTCTGATATAACTCAGGTTACGTGGAGTTATGTATTATTCATGATTGTATACATGTTTCCTCTATATGGATGGTTGTGACCATACCGTGGGACCATATATCTATGATGATGATGATCCTTATATATTGGGTGGTTGTATCCATACTATGGATCTTAGACTTCTAGACGATCCTTTCAGTTTAGATGGTTGCACCCATACCATGGATCTTTTCACATGGTCATTTCTATCCGGATGACTGTGTCCATACCATGGATTCATGTTTTGATATATATGAGGTATCATATATGTATATGTATATGCATCCTTGATTTTTAGGTCTCCTGACGGTGGTTGTTCTAGTCCTTGCACTAGCTAATAAAGCATCTCAACCATCACTCCCTGTTCTGCCTTCATGCTTTAGGGGGCATCTGTTACACAACATTTTTTCACACCTCTTGCACTTCCCTATGTCATACCTCGGAGCGAAAAAACTTTGAAAACTATGTAGTGTACCCATCCTAATATATAGTCCAGATCCTCCCTGAAGAACTAATGAAAAGTTGCCTTGAGTCCTGGGAAAAATGAGCTCAAAACCATAATTTTCGGGTTAGCACAACTGTGACACTGCCCTCTCATGTTGATGGTAGGTTTCACCATATGAACCTCATGCTGTGAGCACAAATTTTTCCTGGATACTCACGTTAAACCCTAAAAGGAATTTTTTCACAAAGTGGAGGAGAAGCTTCGTGATCTAGAGGCTTCTAGAATGGTGAGTTGGATGATGTTCATTGTGGATGTGGTCGAATTCTCCCAATACTACCCTTTGATCTTATCCCTATGAGCTTCCTCCTTGAGATGAGGACCTTCCCCAATCTTTGGTGTGATCTTGACTCCCACTCCCTTCCTATAAATTCATCCCCCTCCATTCCCAAATGGTTGGTCTTTGATTATTTGCACCCTTATGCTGAGATAGTGCTTACATGCTATTCACTTTGGCTTGGAGAAGGAGTGCTTAGAGAGCTTGATCTTGGACTTGGATATTCACTCAAGGAGGGATACTAACATCAAGGTATAGGTTGAATGATTTCTCTTCTATTTATTAATATATACAACTATTGGTTCACTTTCCATAAATTCTTGTGTCAATGCTTCATTTATCTTAATGCTCCTTGATTTGTTAAGTGGATTAGATTTTATTATTCTTGTTGCATTTTTATGCTTTGTCATGTCTTTGGCCTCTTGTGCAGGTATTCAAATAGTATGAGTGGCAAGGACTAAGCCTAAGGAGAAAGTGATCAAGATCTTCAACAAAGGAGTACATTATAGCATCAAAGTGAGGTAGGTCTCCTTCCTCTTCTCTTATTTCGATTTTAATATAGGAAATTTTCTCGTTTATTGTAGACCCACTCATTGGTCTAGAGGGTTCGTCTATGCCTAGAGAGAGGATTTACCTACTCAACACACCATTGGCATAACCGATATAAGGTGTGGTGATGGATCCATATTAAAGACACAATAAGAAAATCTATAAGATGGTGGGGAATGCAAACTACCTAAATGCAATAAAAAATAAAGAGATACATGCATTTCAATGGGAAAATATATGGGTAAAATTTCTTGAGGTAGAGAGCATTCCGAGGATTGGGAAGGATTTCTTCTTTTGGACCCCCTGAAAGGTATGCCCCTTTTCCCAAACACTTACAAATGATATAAGGTCCTAGATATAATGGCTCAAACTTTTTGTGCCCCAAGACATCATGAGCTTGGTCATAAACAAGAACAAGGTTGCCTTCATGGAAGGTACAAGGGTGGAATTTTTGGTTATACTAAGCTTTGGCGTGTTTTTTGGCCACTTCAATGGTTTGTAATGCAACATGATGGTATTTTTTGGTGCACTCAAGCATGATAAGTCGTTTTTCTGAAATTTGGGTGTCTGGGAGGAGTTCAACAGCAAGGTGGAGAGAGGGGATTTCACACTCGATTGATAAGACTAGCTCCTCTCTAAAAATAAGGTGGAAAGGAGTGAACCTAGTGGAGGTCTTGATAGAATTTCTACAGGCCCAAAAATGAGGGAAGAACATTAAATGCCAACTGGTTTTGTGTTTATTCACCATCTGTTGAAGCATAGTCTTAAGGATTTTGTTAACAACTTCAACTTGGCCATTTCCTTTGGGATAATAAGACGATGAATATTAGTGTTTGAAGCCCAACAAAGAGGATATCTCACATCATATCTCATCTTCAAAGTGTCGGCCATGGTCGGAGACCAATTGTTTCAGAACCCTAAATCGAGCAATAACATTGTTAAAATAAAAGAGAGTTGTACTAGTCGTGGTGTTATTGAATGTTGGCATGGCTTAAGCCCATTTGGTAAAATAGTTGACGAACATGATAATATACTTGTGGTTATTAGTAGATGGGGGTGAACATTCCATAAAATCAATATCCCATTTTCAGAAAGGATCGACTGTGATGATGGGATAGAGGGGAGTAGGTGGAGCTCGTGACATAGGGGTGAATAACTGGAAATTAGGACAATGTTTGACTACCTCAATGCAATTGCTAAAGAGAGAACGACAAAAGTACCTGACGCACATGATTTTCTGGACAGTGTCCATCATGAAGAGGTGACCACCGCAAGAGTCGTCATGGCAGGCCTTGAGCACTTTATGAGTTTCAGCATGGGTGAGACAACGACGAAGGATAATATCAACATTGCGATGATAAAGGTCGTCATCAATGAGGAGGTAGTGAGGGGCTTGATGTCAAATACATATTCAATCATCACGAGTGAGGTGGGGGGTGAATTTTGGGGTTCGCAAATAGGTAAGGATGTCTTCACTCCAAGTATCATCCATAGTAATGGTGAACATGTGTTCATTTGGAAGATCATCATTTACCAACAAATCAGGTGTACCGCTGGGAAATTCATAAATGAGTTCAGTAAGGGCTAAACCTTTCTTATGTTTGGGTGTGACAAATTCAAGATCAAATTCTTGAAGGATAACGATCCAATAGGCATACTCCTATTAATGATCAGTCGACTCAACAGGAAATCCATGGTGTTGGAATTAGTCACAACTTTGGTGGTACACATAAGGATATAATGACAAATATTTTGAACAGAGAACACAACAGCTAGTGCCAACTTTTCTTCGTGTGAACATGACACAGAGAGACTGTTAAGTTTCTTACTGACATAGTATATGACATGATCATTTCCTTTAGAATTTTCTTGTATGAGGACCCAGGTGACCTAATAGGTGGACGTAGAGATATACAAGATGAAATCCCTCTCAAATTTAGGTGGACTAATCAAGGGAGCATAAGAGAGAGAACATTTGAGGGCATCGAAAGACTATTAATCTTGGTCATCCAAATCAATCGAAATGTTAGATTGAAGGAGTATAAAAAACCCATAAGCCATGGTGGCATAGTCAGGAACAATCCGATGAAAAAAGTTAGCTTTGCCTTGGAGCCTTTGTAATTGGTGAAGGGTACGAGGAGGAGGGAGCTCAAGAATGGCTTGAAATTTGAGAAGGTCAAGAGTGATACCATCTTTAGACGTAATGAAGCCCAAGAGTAAGCCAATAGGAATTAAAAAGACACACTTTAGGGGGTTGAAGTGAATGTTATACTTGCAACATCGAAGAAAAATGGTACGGAAATCATAAAGGTGTTGCAACTGAAGTTTGGAACGAGCGGTGAGATCGTCTATATATGCACGGATAATATGAGCCAAGTCGTGAAAACAGTAGGACATGGCATGTTGAAAGTTGGCCCCAGCATTCTTTAAGGTGAAAGGCATGACCTTATAATTGAAATTTCCCCATGGACTAGTGAAGGAAGTTTTGAGTTGATCAACATAACGGATATGTATTTGGTTATATCCGAAGAATCAATCCATAAAGGAAATAACCTCATGCCCTGCACACTCATCAACGACCTAGTCTATGAAGGATTTGGGAAATTTTTCTTTGGGACAAGCATTTTTTAGATTGTAGAAGTGTGTGTAGACACAAATGCTGCCTTGTTTCTTAAGAATGAGAATAGGATTGGAAACCCATGTGGTGTATTCAATGGGATAGATGAAACCAGTCTACTTGAGCTTATCGATTTTAGCTTTAATAGATTCACGTTTGGAGATATGGATAGGCCTTTTCTTTTGGTGGATAGGTATGGCATCGAGCCAAGTGTATAGGTGATGCTCAACAATAGAAAAATCAAGTTTAGGAATTTCAGAATAAAACCAGGAGAAAAAATCACACAATTATTTGAATAACTTGGTGTAAAAATCAATTTCTTTCGGGGTGCATTGTGCTCCCAAGATGATATTCTCTTCGATCCCTGGTTTATTTGAAATGTTGATTTTGATGGTAGGGGAAATGTTAGCCATATTTCCTTCTTCAAAATCATCTGGTTCAGGAATGGTATTCATAAGCCAATCGAATTCACCATGAATGAATTCTTTGGACTCCAGAGCATATTGGTCATAAGTTTGTTGCGGAAGGAAGTACACATGATGGTGCATATCATCCCAAGGATAATAAGGGGTGGTCATGGCTTCCATGATGTCTTCATCAGAATGGAATATGGGGTGATGAGAGGAAGAGAGACCATGTGACGTAGAAGAGCTATCTGAGGCATCTTGATACGAGACAAGGTTCACATACGCATCATCAAGGTGGGAGACGTATGACTACTAGATGGAATATCTACCGATGTTGAGACTGGGGTATTCGTCGAAGAAGATTTGACATAATCACAATAAGAGACATCAATGGAGTTCCAATGCATTGATCTCATGGATGACGATAGGTAGAGAATGGTAGTGTTATTATCTATCATCTTGACATCATAAGGAGGGATAAAAATGGGTGGTTGAGAGACCTCCTATTCTGGTGTACGAGTGAGACCAAAATCCACAAGTAGAGGACATGGGGAATCACTATGAGCAACCTCTGATTCATGAAGTACTTGAAGTGTATAACGAAAATCTTCAAGACAGGGACAATGATGAGAATAATGGCAATAATTATCACACAAAGCACATGGGTGATTCATGTGTAATGATCTATTCTTCTTAGTTGACTTAGGTAAGGTGGACCTCAGGAATGTTAGAATTTGGGAAGGTATTAGAGACCACATTCTTGACATGAGGGAGTTCAGGACAATTATTGGTGGCATGACCAACAACATCACACAAAGTGCATGGAGGAATAGGATTTAGTAGCTTAGGAGGAGCTAGAGTTGTTGGGGGTGCTTTGTCTTTGGTTCCTTTTTTCTACACTTTACCCCCTCACCAGATGTTTTCACAATAGGAGTAGGTTCCTATTGAGGATTTTTTGGAACTGAAGCAAAGGCAAGGATAGGAACAATAGGTTGGACTAGGGTCAAATCGGTGTAAGGTTTAAGTTGATTGGGGGGAGTGTTTGCAAGAGGATCGATGCACCATGCTGGGATCCCCAAGGTAATGTTAGGAAAACTCAACATGGCCATGACATGTGTAGAATAAAATCCAAGGGGTGGAAATAAGAATGGTATTTGAAAAGAAGGGTAATGGTCTAGAGGAACTATGCTGAGATGGTTAAGGCCTGGGGGAAATGTTTCGGGGGGAAATGGACTATGAGAGATACCAAAAGAAGGAAATGATCTGTGAGGAGTAGTACTGGAAGGCTTGATTGAGTTAGGAACAACAGGTTGTGAAGGTATTGGCTATTATAAAGGCATACCAGACCGTTTGTGGGCGGCCCGTGATGCTTGGAGAATGCAAACATTGGATGAGCTAGGCTCAGAAGGAGTAGGTGGTGGACCATAATAAGCACCAAGAAGAGTGGAATATTTGTAGAATCTAGGATAAACATTGATGAGGGATGAGACAATCTTATTGTCAGTCACGAATGAGATGTTGGTCTGAGGTGAAGTCTTAGATTTGGGATCATAGTACGTCAACTAATAAATGGAGACAATGTTTCCATTATGGGGAAAACACATCTTATGGTGAACTGCAGATGCGACAACTAACATAGAATAGGTATAACTACATCCCAAAAGGATTTTGTAATCTAATTGAGCATCGATGACTTCAATATCAATATAGAAAGTTTTTCCGGCAATAGTGATGGGAGAGTTGCGATATAAACTATGGGGTTGTGAGGGATGATCATACCAAGCACAGAGAGTGATGGTGGATGGGGATAGGTCTGGGGAACCAAGTTGCCTCAAAAAACTGGCAGCCATCACACAGGTGGAGGTGCCTTTGTCTATCATACACCATTGAACAGTGGCATTTATAATGGAGACATGTATTTAAAATGCAACTGATGAAGGTAGTGGAGGATTTTACGACTTGTCAACATGAAAGATAATCATATGATCATCTTGGGGATCCATAACACCCAAAGAAGAGAGTAGATCGTTCCGTTGGGATGGGCACACCTAAAGGACTTCCAGCATTGAGACAGTATTAGGAGACTGCGCCAAGTCATCTACTATGTTATATGTATGGGCAACTTTAGAAGAAGGAATTCTTCAATGTAATGGGCCTTTATGGATCTTGGGAATAACCTCTACCTTAGGTAGAGGGATCTGTAAGTTACCATTGGATGATGACAGTGGCTAAGTGGAAACTTGGGGTTGGGACTCAGTCGCAGACTTAGCGGGTGGCTTGTCATATTAGCACGATCGAGTCTGGAGGTTGACTTGTTTGGTACTAACCTCATTATAATTCATCATAAGAAATTGATTAAATGGTGGAGTTGGTGGAGTTTCCTGACCTTGTGTAGGTTGAGAAATAATATATCCCTGGTGATGGAAAGGATTGGTAAGCACTACCAGTTGAGATGAAGTGGGAGGGGGAAGAGGAGCGATGGGCTATAGTCCTTGAGAAGCAGTTGCTTGAGCTTCCCATACTTGATGCATCTAACGTAAAATGAGACACTCATGAGTATAATTGCCATATATGTCGCAACATGTGGAAGGTTTTTTCGTATGAAGACCCTTGTTTTGCTTGTTTTTTTCACCTTGTTACTGCGTTTCGGGATTAGGCTAAGGTCCTTGATGTGCATTGGGTGGTGGACCTAGCTACCTTGATTACCTTGAGATTGTTGGTTCTAGTTATATTTCCCCTTGTTCCTTTTCTTGGGTTTAGGGGGATTGGGTCCACCCTGCTGAGCATACACTTGACCTTGTGGAGGAGGTTGTTACGGTGGCAGAGGGGGAGAAGGCATGGGGGGCTATGATGCTAGTGTTGAAGGGGTTGGAGCGTTGGGCGGTGCATACAGATAACAAGGAGATAGGGAAACGTTGGGATAAAGAGGTGGTGCAACAACTGGCCTTGACATCTATTGATGTGGAAGGGGATATGAATATGGCATGTTGGGACTTGGATAAGAGTTGTGATGCAGAGGATTATGGGAGGGATAAATGTAAGAGGAATTGGTCCCTCCCTGACATTTACCATAACTCATCGGAGGTGGAGCATATGGTTGACGGTGTGAAATGGTTCCAACTATGCCATCTGTGGCATGAGATGCCCCCAATGCATTAGCAGCGCTAAGTCGAGGAAGATCAAGGATGAGAGTATAAACATAACCTGACTGGGTGTAGATCATATCAAATTTTAAGGCTACTTGGAGCACATATTCCTCAAACTAGGGGAAGTGCGACACGACATCTTTAGCAATGGGGGCCAAAATTTATCTAAGAAACCAATCCATATAGACATGGTCTTCGAATTCAAGAGTTCTACATATGCTCCTCATTCTACAACATTCCTAAACATGGTCAAATATGTGAGTGGCAGAAGTTTGATGAAAATAAGTCAATAACTTGGTACCAGTGTCATAACGGAGAGGTAACTGGAAATAGGAAATAAAATCTTTGGAAAGAGTCGCAAAAGTGGAAAGAGTAGCTCTGGGTTGATCGACATACCACTTAACAATAGCTCCAGTAAGTGTGCATTGGAATAGATGAAGATAGATGGACTCTTCAGTGATAGAATTAGATGAACACCATATGTGGAATGAGTGAACATGATTAATGGGATCTTCTCCAGGACTACCTTCAAACTTCGGGATCTATGAATGGAGTTTGGTAAGCATAGATTACCAAGTGGGATCGCAAAGAAGAGGGTCATTTATGAGCTGGCTAAGATCAAGGAGACTCAAACCATCCATAAAATGAAGTAATGGAGAAGGAGTAACCACACTGGTGGGGGTTCCTCTAGTGGGGTTACCCTGGTTGGTACCTGGGTTACAACCCTGGTTTCCCGCACCCACGTTGGTGCCTGACATGGTGGTGGTATGGGGTTGAGAAGATGCATAATCAAAGGAATAATTGGAAGAATTAGTAGAATTGGAATTTGAAAGATGACTTGATGAAGGATCAGGAGGATTTACTCTAACTCGACGGGAAATATTAATATGTCCTAACGGTAATTGAGGGTGAAGACCTCAAATTTTCTACAAAAAATACCTAGGGGGTGTAATGATGTCAAGACAATAATGACCCTAATGACTAAAGGGTGATGATAGGAATAAGAGAGCAACAAACAATAATAAAACACCTAGTGCATTCGTGCCAAGTGTAAACTAACTATATTAATGATGTTACTCTAATATAAAAAACATGTCCTATCAAAGAAAAAGACCTCTAGCCTATTGGTGGTCTAAATCCCGAAACAATCATAAATGTATTGTTTCATATCGCCTTCCAAAGAACTTCTTACTTGATGGAATCTCATCCTTGCAAGTAGAGTTGTCAAGAGAAAGGTAGGGTAGAGAACCAACTACTTCCCACAGCCGGTCCTATAGGGTGTTTTTCTAAGATTGGACACTACGGTTACCTTCATCCCACGGGGGTGGTTGAGCCTTAAGCTTCTTGGTGATTAGTGAATGCATAGGATTCCCTGCCACTGGTTGGTTAGCCCTGACGAGAACCTCTTAGACAATGGCCTAGCCCAACCCCCTCTGAATCCAGTTTCTGATGCACTACGACTTTGGATCGTGGGATGGTGAAGGATTTTAAACTCCATAATACGTCAACTTCTATGTCTCAATGAAAGCGGTTGATGGGTATTATTGGAAGCCTATCCCGCTGATCCTACACCTACACTACAAATATTGTTTGGCCCTCATGCCCAAGTGGGATTAATCTATGTGTGTTGAGTTATTAAGGTGTAGTGTTTCAAGTCTTGGCTTGGCAGTGTTAACCAAGCTCACATTCGCTTAGGGTGTGGGTGTGTGAAAATAATGTGTCAAGTGGATGAGTTAATTGATCATTTTTTATGATGCCACGTGTTGTTGAAAATAAAGTGTTGAAATATTGTACATAATGTTGAAAATGATAGAAAATAAACAATGAATCAAGCACCCAAAAATGCTATCAAGTAGATAAGCAAGAGAGGGAAAACAAGCTACTCGAAGACACATAAAGCACCTAAAAGACCTAATGTCAAAGGGAATGAGATATAGATGCACTAATCTATTGTAAATGGTGTAGAAAAACCACAAAAATGAGAGGTGAAAAATGTTGCAAAGGATAGGTGTGAAGCACCAAAATCTAGGATACTCAAGGGAATCCTAAGGGGGAAAAGGAAAACTCAAACTCTACAGGGAGAAAAGGTAAAAGAAACCTATCCAAAAATGTTGAATAGTAATGGATCTAAATCTGAAAATCATTGGTTGAAAATGTTGAAACCCTAGACTCCTCACTCCATCAATCTCTTCCTAATAATGTGGAGGTGGACTCTAAACCCTAGGGGGCTTTTTCATTCCTCAAAGAGAAAAACTAAGAGAATACAAGCCTAGGGGAGATAGAAAATAGAGGTGAAGTACCATTCCCAGTCTTTGCAAACACCACTCTCGGAAAATCTAAAAAAAATTAGAAAAAAAACAAAAACCAAAATGCAGGTACTGACCTAGAACAATGGAAAACATTGTTTTTGGGCCAAAAAGTGCACTCTAGAACGCAAATCTATGGTTGCAAAGTAATTTTTCTCTTGATATTCTCAATCAGAAGATCTCACGCAAATTTGGTTGTCTCCTAGTTGGATGCTACTTGTGACCTGTGGAAAGAATGAGAAAATCACTAGAATCCGAAAATTTGACAAAAAATAAATAATATTATAAATAGAAATTGAGAGGTTAAAAATAGTTGTAGAAAAACATGAAATTTACTGAAACTTCAGTCACCCAAGAATGATGTTATTACACCAATAGAGTGGCCATTTGTTAGTGTGAAATTTATTGTAAGGTGTACCAAAAATACTTCACGTAAGCCACTAGGTGACAAGTGACCCTAACAACAATTTGTGGTTGCTTATGATTTAGATTTGCAATAAAAAGTGGAAAAACCCACAACAAAAATAACATATATGATCCAAAACAACAAACAACAATATATATATATCCAATGCAATAACCCAAATGGAAATACTTTAAGATGAATAAATTATTTTATTGATGACACCTTGTGAAGGAGATCTACAAATCCCCCTTCGTTGGATGGGTCCTTTCATGTCATTGATGTTTCAGTAATTGATGTTCTCTCAATATGTGGAAACCCCAAAACAATGTGGAGAACTCAAATGAGAGCTCAAAAGAAAAGAGATGATAATGGTGATGATGATAATGATCATGGTGAAGAATGAATGAAAAACCCTCATATTTATAACAAAGTATTGAGTTAATCTCGAAAATGGAGAATAATAAAATAATATTGACCAAATCAAGATCTAACAATTATGAATACTTTATTATATTTTTGGAGAGGGAAAGTATATTCACAATGGTCAAATATCTTTATTTAGAAATAATTAACAAATGAAATGATTTATCAATTATTTCGTGAGGATAAGAATGGTGTGAAACTGAAATAATTATTAAATAATGATTTAACAATTATTCCAATAATATAAATAAGGAATAATAAATAAATTTAATTATTTATATATTCCTATGGGATTTTTCAATGTGCAAGGAATGATTATTTAATAATAATGATTTAATAATATTCCTGGAGAAAATAAAAGAATAATGATTTATTCAATTATTCTGTGGGATTTTTTATTATTATTTTAATCGGGAAATAATTTAATAGAAATGGTTTACTAAATTATTTCCTATGGTGAAAATTAATCCTACATGGTGTATTTTGATCCACCTAGTTAGAAATGGCTTAGTTATAACACCAAGCATGAAACTCGTGCTTTAACAAGTTAAGTTAATTAATAATAAAATTTATTTTGATGAATATATTTCATTATGACTCAAGTAAAATTATGAAGACCGAATCTAGTTACATTCTTCAACACTCCCTCTTAACTAGGGAGGTGTTCATACTTACATATATCTATATAAATACATGGAAGATCTCAAAACACATTATCTATGAAGAGTTTAGGCACACTCAATGTTATGGACTAGAGTCTTAACAGGGAAATCTATCAGGGTGGGACTAAGATGGGCTAAAGCTTTTAGCCAATCTAGGTACCATCAGGCTTACTTGTTAACCATCAACTGAGGGATTTAGGTGCACATCCAAGTTCAGAGCTCCATGACCAACACCAGCCTCCCTCTTTGGGATCTAGACATCAATACATATGTCAGCCATATGTCCTCCCAGGAATTTTACACACTCAATGTCTAAACAAAAATCTATAACCTTAAGCATGATTTTCAAAAACTTTGATAGATTTACCTGAATAGTGAAAACCTCAGTCAGTAACAACCTTTTAAATACTCATGATAAAACACAAACCTTCAAGGTCTTCTAACTTCTTGATGTTGCCTCATAATTCATCACAATAGGACTTCGAGGCTTCCCAAACAGTTATTGACAAAGGTTTCCTCAATCATTCAGCTTCCTTTCCTACTTCACATGCAGCAACCAAATCCAGCTTTCCTTCTTTCAGTAGCACCCTCATATTTATTCTCCAACTCCTTCAAGGTATCTATCATGACTATAATATGTCCTCCCTCTCAACTTGGGAGATTTCCTTCTTACTTTTATCTAGGATCCCTCTTAACTTAGGGAGATCAACTTCTTTGTATAACATTGGAGAATTTTTCATGGCTTTCATCCTTCTTATCAGAGTCATCTTGATCATCATCATTCATATGTATTCCTTCACCATGCTTTAAAATAAAATTAATTTTACTTATGAATACCTTCAACATCTTGAATATTATGTACTTGCACAACTTAAACAACAAGTACAACCAAACACCTATAGAAGCATGAAGTTAACCATATCATAATTGTACAACATTAGACTAAACATAGTTAGGTTCATAATTAGCAAGAGACTATAATTTTATAATTTAACCTTTTGTTCGGGTTTTGTCATAAACCTTAGATCATTTAAAGTAACTCAATCAAGATATTAGTCTCAATATATCTCGGGCCTCAATATTTCTTTCAAAGATATGACAAAATCTACTATAATATATATTGCAAACCCTAGAAGCAATTCAAACAAGTGTAATTCTACAATGCATCTAAAAACCATTATAATTTATATGTTATACTTCTACTAGGATTTAATTCAAACCCTAGATTCCATCTTTGAGACACCAATCATAACATAATATAAGGTTTTAACTAAATGACCAACTTCTTTTTGTAAACCCTAGATTTTATCATCGCACTTGAAGTAATGACATTATATTCTAGAATATCAAATTTCCACTAGGACTTTGTTACAAACCCTAATGAAAATCAATAATTGAGTTAGCACATATACATCTAGGATCTCATAGTCATGCATAAGTATATCATAACAACATATATCAATTGAACCCAAGACACAAATATCCAAATATTAGACATATAATAATTCCAATTAGGCTAGGGTTTGATCATATGGACAAACATACACCTAGGGTTTCATTACTAGGACATCATCTTAGCTAAAATAAGAGTACTGGTTATAAACCCTACCAAACCCTAAAGATCTAGGGATTCAATACATAACGCAACAAACCCTAAATTTCTAAAAACTCTAAGGGTTTAGAATATCAACACATGGACATTTTCATCAACCCTAAAATATTATGGTTTCCATAATAATACCAAAACTCTAAATATGACATCATCAAAACCCAAACATCAAAGAATAGTATTTCATCAGTAACCCTAAGCAGATTAGGGTTTTCACATTAGAATAGACATACCCTTATGTTAGTGATTTAGAGAGAACCTTTTTAAGGTTCCACAATAATGATCATATGTATAAAGAGGGTATATTTATCTAATGATTAATCACCTGGATAAGAATCTATATGATTCAAAGTTCCTAGATATAACACTTTCTAGTAATGTAAAGTAGATTTATAAGAATGAAGAATATAACTTTATCATGAATATAACATATCTTATGTACATACCTTTGAGTTAGACAAACCTTATATGACATCAATTCCAATCAAGCTTGCTTTGCCTTGTGAGGTCTTCTCCATCGTCCTTGAGCATTTAGCCACCCTTGAATGTCTTCATAGTTTGTTATTTTATGAGTCCAAATAACGAACTTGATTTATACCTGCAACATTTATTAACAATAACAACAAAATATGCATATATAGTAGTATGATGACCATCTAGGGTTTCTATCATTTTAATAGATATTTAGTACTAACCCTTATTGAGTCAGAATCTAAATATTATTCAAATTTTATTTTCATAATGAGTTGTCATATATCCTATATATTATGGATTAGGAACAAAAGTATATGTATTATTTTTGTTACAAAGAGGACTTTACAAATTCTTAAAATAACTAAAAATATTCATGCCATACATACGTCAAATCTTACATACCTTAGTCTTTTGATCGTCCTTTAAGATTGTTTCCCTTTTTCTAAAGATAGATTGTTAGTTAATCATAAGGAGAAGTGTTAGTACTTACTTGTATTTAGATGAGGACTTTATGACTTCTTGGGGAGGAACAATTTCTTTACTACTTTCGTCATGATTTTTGTATCCTTTTGATAATAAAGGAGAAGTTTCTACAGGTTTTAAAGGATTTCTTCTCACACTAATGCATATTTCTTTCTTGATATTCTATGACTTCTTTCTTTCTTTGATATGTCCTTAGATTCTTTGGCTATGTTGAACTTGACAGGGCTTGAGCCTCTTATACATACACTCATATTCTTTTCCTTTATCACAATGATCATGTCTTCATTAGTTTTGAGGTGGTTGAACCTTGTAGTAATGATTGTATTCTTGTACTTTCTTTGGAACTTTTCTGTTCCTTCTTGATTAAGGAAATCAAACCTCAAGAGTTAGTGTTTTCCTTTAGTTGCCTTCAATGTATAGGTTATGGAGTAACTCCATTTCCTTGTTGCCAATAAGGTGATCTTCAACCTTATTCCACCATAGCTTTGATACCATGTTAAGAAATCCAATAGGGCGGCAAGTTATTTGATTTCTCTTATTATGACATTGTCTTGTGATGTTTCATTATTAGTTTTCTTCTTTCAATTTATATTCTTCTTATCATCAAGACTAATTCCAATTAACAAATAGAGGAGGGCATGAGATATAGGCATGCAACCAGGGAAAAACCCCTACATAGGGGAAAAATAGTAAAGTAATTCTTCCTTCATTAGATTCAAAACAAAATTGAGATGACCAAGACTCTCATATCCTATACCAAACACTTCTTCCATCCATCAAGTCAACCTTGTTATATTATCTTGCATTCAATATTTTGTTCTTCAATACTTTGCAAACACAACCTTCCTGTACTTCGATTTTGTGGTAGCCTTCTCATACTTCTGTCCTGTGGCATCCTTACCGTGTTTCAATCCTGAGGTTACTTACTTTGGTTTTGGTCTTGTGGAATCCATTGTGGTTCTGTCATACTTTATTTTTTTCACACTTTAGTTTTGTAGTAGCATCATAACTGAGTCCTATAGCATTCCATATTATTCTTTTGTCACCCTTTGATTGTGTCACACTTGTAGTGGCATCATAACTAGGTCTTGGATAATCTTATATCATAGATATACTTCAGTTGGTAGCAATCAAATGATAATATAGTTTTGTAATGTGTTTCGGTACTATGGTTATAGCTTTAGTTTTTGGTCCTGTGGTGGTGATAGCTCAAACTAAACTTCAATCCAATACTAGCACTTCAACTGCTCCAATGAATTATCCTTGGCTGTAACTTCACCAAATTCCTTCACTAATATTTAGCGAACTCTTATTTGAAATTTTTTAACTCGTATCTATGTTCTATTGAGCGAAGTTTACCCTCCTATTTATAGTTGTCTCCCACTATAAAATAAGTTGACTTGTGTTTGTTTAAGAACCCAACTTGTAGAGTATTTGTTTGGAGGCTGACCTTGCAAGGTGACTTGATGGAGGATTCTTTTGACAAAATAAATATGACTTTGACTTAAATAAAAATCCTAAAATAGAGGCTTTACCTATGACAATTGACCCAAGCACGAAACCCATGCTTTAAAAAGTCAATTTAATTAATAATAAAATTTATTTTGATAAATATATTTCGTTATGACTCAAGTACGATTATGAAGACTAAATCTAGTTACATTGTTCAACACCAACCTCAAGAAGGACAACAACAAAAGAGGAAGGGAGGAAGCCCATATAACCGAAGAAGTGGAAGATGTTGAGAAGAAGAAGTCAAAGAGGGAAGAATATCTACTATGATTCAGATAGTCTTCTTCACCAAGTTATTTTCAAATTTTTATTTTTTGTATAACTATCATGGTAGGAAGCATTAGAAGAATGATAATATGCATCATTTTAGGAGATGGCATCATAATAGCATACGAATGAAGCAAGAGCTCATGACATCATCAACATAATCTTGAAATATAGTTGGAGTAGAAGTCTATGGAAGTCATCATTAGAAGGAATTAGCTCTTAGTAACCTCATTAGAAGCATAAGTAGTACTTATGAATAGAAGAAAGTAATCTAGTATAGAACTCATCATATGTCATTGGAAAGGAGAATTTGCAGGATGAGGATAATCAAGACACTCCGCTAGAATCTTCATTAGAAGGTTCATCACTTGGAAGAAGAAAGTGGCTCATTGAGAATTCCACCTTGGATGGGATTCATTATTTAGAAGAATGATGATATGATGAAAAAGGAATGAAGCATGTGAAGATGATTGAAAAACTTATGATCAAAGGGCAAGAAGTTGTTGAATTTTGTCTATATGATCAAAAGAAGAAAAGAGGTATGTACGCATATGTTTAATAAATTAGGTCATGTCATCGTATAGTTACAGATAACATGGATGGATACTCTATCTCACGAGTATGATAAAAGGAAAGGTTTCTCTTCTAAAAATGCATAAAGGCACGGTTCACATATTGACTAGATGAAATCAACATAATATGTCCTCACATGGAATATGAGGTGGTTTACAAACATGCAAGAACTATAGCTAGAAGTTCCTGGAAGAAATATGTAAAGAAAGAAAGAATAAATCATGAAATATGCAACTAAGATCATATAGAAAATAAAATCAACATCCGATGACTAGAAGGATTGAACATGATATCTCCATGGGAAAGATACGAAGACCTTGGGAAAATGTGGAAAGACCCTTAACATTAGATATCTTGGAGATGAGTCAATACGAATGAAAGATGTTGATGTTGCTACAAGCATATGTCATGATGAAGATCCATCACAAACGGTAATTGTTATTTAATGTTCACTTTTGATTTTTGAACAATATCTAGATGGGATAAATACATGGCTACCAAAAGATAGTTGTGGATGTCATCTACAACTAAATTGCTCATGTGGAAGGATGGAAGATCCTGAAGGATACATGATGTGGAAGAGGTAGTTGTATGAAGGAAAGGACTAGCAGATCACTTTTCAATGAAGGGTAGGATGACATGACTGACATGGTTCATGAAGGAAAGTGATGGACTATCGATGCCCTACAAGACGAAGAAGATGAAATTCATGCCATCGAATGGAGGAGTTGTACAAGTATTTGAAGGTCCCATGATCTCCACCAAATAAGAGACAATTTCTGTTGGAAATAGGTCCCTAGTTAAGAGGGAGCCTAGAAGCAAGTTTCTGGTTAAAAGGAAAGTCCATAGCTAAGAGGGATCTTAGAAAAGTCCCTGGTTGAGAGGGAGCTTCCATACATTCCTTTTACAGGAATGGGTATGTCCTCCCTAGTTGAGAGGGAGAGATAGGAAAATCATTCTTATCTTCACTTGGGAAGAAAGAATGGAGGATGGGTAAGGATCTGGCATCTAATACTCTTTGAATATGTGGTAGGGCATCCAAGATAAGAGTAGTTGTACAGGATCAATATTATTTGAGGATTGGGAATCCAAGATAAGAATAGTCCTAGAAGGACATACCCTATGAACACCCGAGTGGGGTATGTTCCTTGAGAGACAATGATGATGGTGTCTATAAATCATTGATCTCACCAACATTGTGCTTCGATCTTGTGGAGAGATAGAGTTGTTATTCAATGCCTTTCTATGTGGCAATGTTGAATGATATGATTCTAAACAAATGGGCTACCAATCCAACTCTTCTTATGAGAATTCTTCAAATTGAAAATATCCAAATATCTTGTATGCATTATGAATACCTACCTTGTTAAGAGGGACTATTGAAATATGTAACTAGGTTCGATCTTCATAATGACATATGTAATCATGATCTTATGTATTTGATCTAATGAGAAACATAAATTTATTATTGTTATTCTTGATGTATGGGTTTCATGCTCATGGAAATTTATTTTATAGGTAAAGCTCCCATTGTGAGCTTCTAGGGCTTGCCATCGATTCTACAAGTCAAGAAAGTTATTGTCATGTATTGAATACCCATTTGGGCATGTTACATGTTGTAAAAGAAACTGTATTTGAGTCAAAAGACCTTCCAAGATCTTGTCATGATGCAATATTCAAATCAGCCTACACTCATGATCAAGTAGGCCTAAAGGAGTAATTCGACCCAATAAGAAGCATATATAAAGGATACCTTGAAATCATTTGGAGGACACACTTCACACACTCAAGTTCAATCACAAAAAAGAAAAGGACTGCGAAGAAGAAAACAATGACATAGGAAGAGAAAGATGAGTTTTTGAGATTGTTTTTTGGGCTAATACTCTCCACACATGTGAATAAATTAGGGATCCTATTGCGACATAAGAATTTGAGTTGTAGAAGTGACGTTAAGTCATCAAGAATATCTATTTGGAAGTAGAATTCAATAGGAAAGATAATCCACCCAAGCAAAGAAGAAAGGAGCAAGAATACACCAAATTTCTCACACGTAAAAGGGTTAGGGATTTTGCAGAAGAATTTTCTAGGAAGGTCAAAGTTACAGAAGAAATTTTTGGGTAGTTCGAAGTTGCAGAAGAATTTGCTGGGTAGGTTGAAGTTGCAGAAGAATTTGCTAGGCAGGTCAAAGTTGCAAAAGAAACTGCTAGGGAGGCTAAAATTGCAGAAGAAGATTTTGAAAGTTATTTTTCCATAAGTTGTTTGAAAACATGGTTTGAATTGGTCTTGGAGGGCCTTGGAAAAGGGTAAAGGGTATTGGAAATTTTCAATTGAAGGTCTATAAGAAGAGAGAATTCTAGTGGGTTTTCCTCTCAAGTTGGAGAGGTTTTGGCCATGGTTGATCGCCTATATCTTGTTTCCTTTGTCTTATTGTTCTTTATGGTTTGGTAATTGTTTGATGAAGAGAACACAATAGTAATCAAGTTGAAGAATAATCTAAGTAAAAATATATCACAAGTAGTTATCAATATGTTATGAAACCATCTCACAAAAAGATAGAAAATAAAGGTAAACGCCTTGGAATTCAGCCTCTTCGAGGGGGTAACCTCCTTTACATTACACAAATGAACAATTATTGGATGATACAAATGACAAGACCTCCTTTCTATATATAGGAGTGTAAGGGGTCATAATATAATTAGAGCCAACATAATAATAATAATGTAAGGGCACAATAATAAAAATAGTGGGCTTTCTATGGGCCCAAATATACAATATGGGGACTACATGGGCACAACATATATAAGGGGGTTGTACTAATATCAATAAGGGGTTACACTAGTAGTATAGGAACCTAACATGTCCCTCTCCTTCAAAGTGTTGTCCTCAATGCTTGAGTAGTTCTTCATGCTTCTATATAAAATTATTATCCTCCCATGTGGAATCTTCAACGGGTAAGTTCTTTGACTTGATGAGATACTCTGAAATTGATTGATTTCGTAGTTGTCGGGTTCTTGTTTCTGTGACTACTCCAGGTTCCAATATGATTTTCCTTCCTCATCAAGTTCTGGCAATATTGTTTTAACTTGGATCTTTTGCAACTTTTGAATGAGTGACCACACTTCTTCATCCTTCTTCCATTCATCCCTTGCTTCGTTTATCCAATCTATTTGGATAATATAAATAGCACAAAATAATTCTTCCACATCCTCATCCTTTTCTTGAGAGTGCATCTGCAACAACATTTTGCTTCCCTTTTTTGTAGATGATTTTAAAGTCATAACCCACCATATTTGTGACCCATTTTTTTTGTTCTTCTAAAGATAATCTTTGTTCTAAAAATTATTTAAGACTATCATGGTCCATTTTTACCTTGAAGTGTCTTTCCATTAGGTAAGGTTGCCATTTCTTAAGTGCATGTAGTATTGCCAACATTTCCTTCTCATAAATAGCTTTCTTGAGGTGTAGCCATAAAAATACCCAATCTCCTACTCAAAACTTCTTTCACTACGATGTTGATTTCCCTGTTGTTTCATTCGATTCTGCACCAAAGTGGCATTATCCTTTAAAATTTGGAGAACTTGTTGTTGATTCTCGATGTGATCTTTCACTACTTGAATAATTTTTTTCTTGATATGTCCTTCTACCTTGAGGGTTTGAGGAGTGGTAAGTTCTTCCAATGCATTACAAGATATGGTTGGATTCATTTCTTGATGCTCAATGTGATCTTTCACTTCTTGAAAATTTTTCTTCTTGATATGTCCTTCTATCTTGATAATTTGAGAAGTGGTAATTCCGGCCAATGCATTACAAGATATGGTCAGATTCATTTCTTATTTCTTGATGTGATCTTTCACTTCTTGAACCCTTTTTTTCTTGATATGTCCTTCTATCTTGAGAGTTTGAGGAGTGGTAATTCTTGTCAATGCTTTACAAGATATGGTTGGATTCATTTCTTCTTTCTCTAGGGTTGGTTCCTGGTGTATATCCTCTTCTTTTGATGTTTCTTGATCTTTTTCTTCCTCCTTTTCATAATCTATGTAAAATAATTTATTCTTAGCACACTTATGACCTTTAGTGTATTTGTTATCACAATTGTAACAAAACCCTTTTTGTCTTCTTTCTTCCAATTGTTGTGGTGTAAACCTTGTAGGTTGTGGAAGGCTAGGAGAAAAAAACACTTCCATAATTAAAGTCATGAATGGTGGGATTCCTTGCTTCCATAATTTCTCTTTCAATTTTTCTTGCCAACCCAATTGCCTTCTCCAATGAATTAGGTTCCCAAAGACAAACCTCATGTTGAATGTTATCCTTTAAAGTCCCTATGAAGACATCAATGCTTTGCTTCTGGAATATCATTTACCCTTATATTGAATTTTTGAAATTCCTCAATGTGCTCTACCATTAAACCCTTTTATTTGAGATTTATCAATTGGCTAAAGAAGGTGTTTCTCTTTATTATCCTCATAATGTGCTATCATTTCCTCTATGAAAATTGATCACATGACAAGTGGTCTATGAGAAAAAATCCCTTCATACCATAAAAATTGATTCGGCTCTAAATATAAATAAGATATATGTACCTTTTGTAATAGTTGCACCTCATGTAGTTCAAAATATTTCTCCATCAGTAGTATCAAATTTAATGGATCTTTGCCATCAAACTTCCTCATATTGCCTTTTATCGATTTTAGGAGCTTGATCTTGAAACAACTGTAACTTTGTAATTTCAGATCTCCAGGTTCTAAGATTACGTCCTGTAGTAGCCCTCTGAGTCCTCCTTCTAACCCCACAATTCTGATCAAGATTGGATTTTGCAAGGAAGAGTTATGTCAAATCTCCCACCATGCCCTGATTATAGATAGGTCCAATAGAGTGAATTTATATGAAGTGCCACGTGTCATTATTTCAACCTTATGACCTGAAACTGATATAAAGAAAACCACATTCTGTCCTGTTTCTATAACTTCTTGCGAAATTTCAATTTGATGCTCAAAGTGAAAGTTATGATGATTTTTTCAAGGTCACCTATTTGGGATGTAATTCGGGAACCTACCAAAACCCTAAATGTCCTGGACTGTATCTCCCAAAATATAACAAAACAAGATATGAAATTTGGGCCCGAGCTTCACCCCATTTTCAGCTCAAATGTATTTTAACTTCAAAGTCTGAAACTTTGCATAAAAGGAATTATAGTGAAAATCCCATGATGGCCTATTTGTAATGGAATTCTGGAGCTTGCAAAAACCCTAACTTCCTTAGATCATATATCCAAAAATATAGCGAGAAAAGATCAGAAATTCGGACCCAAGGTTCAGCGTGACGTTGTCTCAAATGGGTTTTTTTAATCTTCTGAAACATCACATAAAAAATGTTATAGAAAAGATTCCACGATGACCTGTTTGGAGCAGTGAAACACTAGAATCCAAAGCTCTGATACCAAATGTTATGAAACTGGCTCACAAAAATATAGAAAAGAAAGATAAACGACTTAGAATTCAGCCTCTTCGAGGGGGAAACCTCCTTTACATTACACAAATAAAAATTTCTTGGATGATACAAATGACAAGAACTCCTTTCTATATATAGAAGTCTAAGGGGTCATAATATAATCAGAACCGACATAACAATAATAATGTAAGGGCACAATAATAACAATAGTGGGCTTCTATGGGGCACAATAATAACAATATGGGGACTACATGGGCACAAAAATATAATAAGGGGGTTGTACTAATAACAATAAGGGGTTACTTACACTAGTAGTATAGGGACCTAAAACAATAAAAGAGAAATCATCTATCTAGTTGCCCCTAAATTTCTCAACAATTCATTAGTCAAAGCATGTTCTTCATGCTTCTATGGTTTATTGAGTCAAAATAATACTTTCCTTTAGTCAAAGTCCCATTTGGACTATTTTTAAGAAAAGAAAAATATTTTATTTTGAGTTAAAAGAGTCAATTTGTCACCACAAGACCAAGTTGGCCCTGCCTAGACAAGTTGGCCTAGAGGAGGCAACTCTTTGACCTCCTAGACATCTATAAATAGAATACACTTTGACCTCATTTGATCACTCATCAAAATCATTGATTTTTGTGCCAAATAGAGGAAGAAAGAGAGCGAATAGAAATCAAAGAAGAAAGAAAAACTCGAATTTTTTCTTGTTTCCATTCACACGTACGAAGGTGTTGGGGAAAATCTATGAATTACAGGTCTGGAATTGTAGGTTTGAATTTATGTGCTTGATCATAGTTGGTAAGGTTTGACTAGCACTGAATTTTGTTGACTTTGATCTGGTTGGAGAAGATTTGAAGGAGGGTTGACTTAGTTCTTTGTGGAGGTCTTAGTCTTGGTCTTAGGTCTTGAATATATCACTTTGATCTAATTCTATAAGAAGAGGATTTGTTTGGGGTTTCCACCTTGTGGGGTTTTTCCCTGGCTTGGAGCCTACATCTTTGTAATATTTGTCTTTTTTTCTCTTCACGTACTTTATGTTTTGGTAATTTCTTGATGAAGAAGACATAATAAAAGTAATAAAATCCAACAAACATCCACAAGTAATTATCAAGTAAGAGGAATCAAACTTAATCTACTAGTATATTGATTTCTCAAAACCTTTTGTCAACTACGAATACTCCTTTTCCTTTCCTTGAAATGACCCAATGAATACACTTCTCCTTATTCTACTCTTGATATTAGGTAAGAAAGAATATATCAAACCCCAACCATACAAATTTTACCTATCAACAAACCTGTTCAACTGTCCTTTAATTGATCATATCATAATTTGAACAAAATAAGTCTACAATATACCTTGGATGACACAACTAGAAGAAATACTAATGTATCATCAATATGCCTCATATTTTAGTCCTGACAAGAGACCAATATAGGTCTTAAGACAGGTTTGAGAGTAGCTTGCAATGCTAGCTTCAAAATGGTCTTAGGTCATCAAAAAGGAGTTCCTTTAGCAGTTCCAATATGCCTTAGTTCATCACTATACGTAAATATAAAAGATCCAAAATTTCCCATAGATAGCCTTAATACGTCCACAATGAGCCAACAAGGAGACTCCTCAGAAGATATGATAGTTATGTAGAAACAAATTCTTAGTACATAGCCAAAATATGCCTTATTAGAATTTGGATCACGCCTCGGGAAGGAAATGAAAATTCACCTCATAATTGTGTGAATTAGCCCTCTCCAACTATTGTTATATGTATTCTTTGGAATAGTTGACAAATAGCTTCAAGGTCTAAACAAAGTTGCCTCAGGAAATTTGAAATATCTCCCACAAAAAATTTCTAAACTAGGGCATAAATGAAGGCTTCTATATTTGTCTCAATTCAATTGGATATACCCTCAGATGTGCGTGTAATACATCCTAAAATAGTTTGTACCAAAATAACTAGATACACAATATTATCCTTGGGAGGGCTCAAATTATGGCTTAGGATGATAGAGAAGCCTACCTCAGAAATCTTGCATTAGGCCTTAGTGCATATTGTCTAAAAGTGTGAATAAAGATAGAGAAATAGCCCTTGATATGTGTGGATAATTCATTTCCTCCGGGATGAAATGAAGTTCATAGATATTTGCAAAAAGTTCCCAAAAATAAGCTAGAGCACGCTTCAAAACATTTACAAGCCAGATTAGGGAGTGGCTTCCACAGAGTTCCATATTTAATCTTTAAGAAAAATGCAGGAATGTGTTGTGCTCTTGGAGGGCCGAAAATATTTAGATAGTCCTGCCTCAAATATAAGACCTTGAAGGGTTGAAAATTCCACAAAACAAGACCATGTTTCCACCAGGAAACCCACGAAAAAGCAGACCTAGACCAAGAGAAATTGATCCAAAAACCTTACACCAAACTATACCTCCCTTAGTTAGGCATGACTACACAAGGGCCTCAGAAAAAATTGCATAAGATATGCTTTGATGATCTATGTCCCTTTATATAGAGATTGAGGAAGCTTCTAGGAGGAAGGCCCACCTGTTCAAGATAAGGGAATTCGACCCTCCAAAATTCAAATTTTGAATTTCAATTTAAAAATATTTTGGAGCCAAAAATCAAAATAATCATTAAGGTTGATTCTAATTTTTAGTTAAAATTCCCTTTTTGCAATCTAAATTTGAGTAGGATAGGCCTTTCATAATTCAATTTAATTTAAATTGCCATAACTAGACCAATAAATAAGTTGCTTTTAAAGTATCCTTTTGGGGCTTCTTGACCAAAAATGGGGCTCCAACATTGATCAAGCATATCTCCTTAACCATGAGGACTCAAGGGCGTGCCACCTGCCATTGGAATCAACACAATGAAGATAATGAAATGAAGATAGCATTGAACCCAAAAAACACTAATCATCAAAGGTGGGCTTCTTCTAGATATTTTTTGGGATGACATCAATGACAACCAAAGTTAAACAATCTCCCCCTTTGGAATTTATGGAAACTTGCGTGCTCCCCCTGCGATTGTTTCTCCCCCTAACTCCATGCCTTTGAGATCGCTCTCTTGAATTTTGAATTTTCTGCCCCTTTAACATCAATGTAAAAGGGTGACCTCCCTAAAAACATAGCTTCTTCTTTGTTCTTGTAGCATGTCTTTTTCCCCCTATCTACCTGGCTTGTTGGAATTCATATCAATGTGAAATAGGCAGAATTCTGAGCTTTGTTTCTCGTGGTATAGGATTGCTGAATATTTCAACAATTTATTCCTTTGTCCCAATATATTCTACCTTGATATTCTTATCTACAACCTGTTCTCGGAGAAAGTGATATTTAATAGGAATGTGTTTTATTTTTTAGTGAATTACATGATTCTTGAGAGATTTATGGTGTTAGTGTTACCACAAAATATCAAAATTGGCTCATCAAACTTCACTTAGAGATCTTGGAGAGTTTGCTTCATCTAGATAACCTGAGTACAACATGTTGTTGCTATGATATATTCTTCTTATGATATGGACAAGGAGACTAAAGACTACTTCTTGATTAACCATGAGACAAGACAATCAACCAAATAGAAGGATACTCCACTTGTTCTTTTTTGATCATCAATACTGCTTACCCAATCTATATTTGTATAAGTTGTCAAGGTCAATTCATTTCCCTTTGGATATCATAATCCAAAATTTGTTGTTCCTTTAACTTGGTATTGAAATATCCTTTTCACTACAACAACATGGGATCATTTTGGTGTTGCTTGTAATCATGCCACCTATCCAACTACCTACATCACACTTGGTCTTGAATCTTTCACATACAATAAGCTGCCAATATTTAATCTATACAATATCTAGTTTTCTTCCTTGGACTCATCATCCTTGATCAACTTGAAACCAGTCACAATGGGAGTGATAACTAGTTTACAATCTTCCATTTTGAACCTCCTCAACATTTCCTTGATGAACTTAGTCTGAGAAATGAATATGTCAACTCACCAAGTAAGGACATCTCAAACTAAATTTGCATATCATTGGAAAATTTATTACTCAACATGTCATCATTGCTGCTAAAGATGATGTCATACACATATACTTCAATGATATTCAAGTTATATTTCTCAATATTTATTTATAAGTTGGTATCAACACTTCCTCTTTTGAAACCTTGTTGTTGCAAGTACATATCCAAATGAGCATACCAAGCTCTAGGAGCTTGTTTGGGACCACACAAGTTTTTCTCCAATCTACATATATAGTATTTATTTTCTATAAGTATGAATCCTTAGGGCTACTTTATGTACAATTATTCTTCCAATTCTCCATTTAGAAAGGCTAATTTGATGTTCGTTTGATAAAGCTTAATCTTTCTTGAACAATCATATTCCAAGAACATCCTGATAGCTTCCATCATGGAAATAGGGGCAAACATCTCTTCAAAATTTATTCCTTCAACCTATGCATATCCTTTACATACCAATCTTTATTTGTTCCTGATCACCTGTCCATCTTCATTCAACGTGTTCCTAAGATCCATTTTGTGACAATAACATTTTTGTCCCAAGTTCTTGGAACTAATTCCCATGTTTTATTCTATTTGATTTGATTCATTTCTTCTTCCATGGCCTTGATAAAATGTTAATCATAATTAGCTTCTTCAAAGCTGCTACGTTCAACTGTGGACAAGAGCATAAGATATCCTTGTCCCGACATGCATATTTTCCAACTTCTTCTAGTTCCTATTCCTGGATTCATATCATCGATGATTTGTTCTGATGGATGATTCTTTTGATACCATCGTTTAGGATTTTTAGGAGTTGAGTCTAAAATTATAACACTTGTATGCCTTGTTTTTATGTGAGTACCCAATAACTATACCATCATCCACCCTGGAATCAAATTTTCTGATCTTCTTATCTTCTCTTTTTATGTAGAATTTGCTTCTGAAGACTTTGAAGTGATTGTCATTTGATGGTCTCCCCTTTTATAATTCATATGCGGTCTTGTCATTATTGTTTGTGAGAATTCCTTTGTTAAGATTTTGCATTGTTGTTTCCACTACTTGAATCCAAAAAATATTACTCAATTTGGAATCATTCAACATGATCCTGTTGGAAATAATACTGAGAAGGGGGGGTGAATTAGTATTATCAAATTCTTTTCAATATGTCTTCTTGATTTATACTTTAATTTAATATTTAGATATTGATCATTAACTTGTATGTCAGTACCATATAGCAATGAGCATGAACAAGAAAAACAGATAGTCACACCAAAGAACACCAGATATAAGGTGGAAACCCAATGTGGGTGAAAACCACCTGCTGCAATATGTCTCTATCTTCTTTCAATTAGAAAGTTCTTTTACAATGATTTTGTACTGGTGCAGTCCTTTACCAGTATGCAGGCTGCAACCTGCAGAGAGCTACAACTCTCTCTCGTTTTCCAGTCTCTCCTGGAAGGGAACTACAACCCCCTTTGCTCTTTTTATTTCTTTTAGGGACCACGTTTCATGAATTTTCAAACTAGATCCAAGAAGATCAAATAATCATCAAGTACATGCAAATCACCCAATCTCCTTATACAATCAACCAATGAATCACCCAACTCTTCAGAATGCTGTAAACAGACAAGTAATACTAGAAATCTAAACCCAGAACTCTGCTAAAATAGATAAAAGACAGTCAACAAATGTTTCAAGATAAGTCCGCAACTTCACCAAGAGGGGCCTGCGAATATCTACAGCTCTTCTGAGTCTAAACTGCGCAGATCCGCACTGGTCGTTCTTCTGCTCTGCATATTTCTGCTTAGATCCGCACCTTTACTTTCTGACTGACGCATACCTCCACACTGTGTCGTCTTCTGTGCTGCGTACCCCGCATTGTGCCTTCTGCTTCGCTGCGTACACCCCGCATTGCGCCTTCTCCTGTGTTGCATACCTCGCACTACGCCTTCTGCTGCACTGCGTACCCCCGCACTGCTCCTTATTCTGAGATGCATACCCCCGCACTCACGCCGTGGATCTCCTGCGTACTTCAGATTAGGGCCAAATTAACAATCCTCCAATGTGCCACAGTCAGTCAGATCCACAGATCTGTCCTTGCGTGCGAGAGATCATGCCTTATCAATAGATTCGCCTTAAGTTTTCTCCTTGATTTAGATCTAGCTTTTTAAAACCAATCACCCAAAATTTCAGATCTTAAGATATTCAAATTTCACAAGTGTCTGGCCAAGAGATATCCTTTCCTTTTTATAGGCAAGCCTTTCACAATACAACAGTCCAAAACCATAATAACACAATACCATGAACCTAATACCTTGGATCAATATTTTTTGATGCAATACCACAAACCAAAACCATAGGATCAAAAACTGTCGGACTAATACCATGAACCGTTCATGAAGATTCCCACGTGAACGTGTTTTTATGCATTGGAGAGAGTGAAACTGGGGTCTGCACCTTCTGAACGGAGAACCTGCGTGTAAGCCCACACTCCTTGGTTGGCGCACCTGTGGGTCTGCAGCTTCTTCTAGGATTACCTGCGGGTATCTTATTTTCCATGATTTTGAGAGCCTGAACTGAGATCTGCCACTAGAGTGAGTTGCCATCAAGTACAACACCTACGCCATAGTACCAAACAAGAATCATAATGCCAACAATCTCCCCCTTTGGACTTGATGGCAACCTCAAGATCCTCAACGTCATTCTCCCCCTT